>WTSP01008250.1:21009-58847 GCA_025331215.1 Actenoides lindsayi
TGAGGGGCCCAGAACTGGACACAATATTCCAGATGTGGCCTCACCAGGGCAGAGTAGAGGGGGAGGAGAACCTCTCTTGACCTGGTAACCACACCCTTTCTAATACACCTCAGGATGTCATTGGCCTTCCTGGGCAGAAGGGTACATTGCTGGCTCATGGTCATCCTGCTGTCCACCAGGACGCCCGGGTCCCTTTCCCCTACTCTGCTCTCCAACAAATCAGTCCCCAACTTGTACTGGTACATAGGGTTGCTGTACCATTCAACTGCTTCTGCTGCTTTGTATTGCTCTGTGGTCTCATTTCCTCCTGCACTGATCAAGTTGCTGCCTGGTCTTGGGCATGCTGCTCTCATTTCCAAATCCTTGGACTTTCAGGTCTTACTTTATTGCATGCTGCTGATCCTCTGCTATGTTTAAACCCTCTCTAAGTTCAATACCCAGAATTTAATGTCCTCCCCGCCAACACAATTTGGCTCTGTGCAAGCAGTTCCTATGTGCAGTGTTCCTTTTCTCTCTAAAATGAATTTCCAGGTAGATACAGAAACCTGTCATCTCTCCCCTCTTCTGTCCTCCAGCACATGTATTCCTAAAAACTGTGAATTCTAGCTCCCATTGATAGGGGCTTACAACCAATTAGTGACCATCTCCTTTATGATCATGGTGGAAAAGATTTGTTTCCATGTGTTATTTGGAATTAGTCTCTATCAGAGCATAAGGGTCCAAGCAGTGCCTCAGTTACCTTTTCATCCTGACTCTATTATCTCTTTTAGCACTGAAAAAACCTCTCTGTCTTACCAAATCAAGAATTCCTTTAAGGCCATGAAAAAGTAACAGTAGTAGAAGAACTATGAGATATCCTTACTGACAACACTGCAACTATTTCAAACCCTTTGGGTCAAAAGATGTTCCTTTATAAATATAGATATTTGTAAATATGCCCCAAAAAGCAAAAGAGGAAAGAAAAATGTACTGAAGCAAACAAGACTCTAAGGAGCACACAAAGTTCATCTCTGACTGGACCAACATGAATAAAATTTAGGTACTTTGTGACTCACGGAACAAGTTCCAGAGCTGCTAAAGTGCACTGATATATTTGCATCCCTGTGAACACTGGGCTCAGCTTTCTTAAAAACGGTTCCAAGTGCTGATGAAGTTTATGTGAGAGCAGAGCAGGTCTAGCGACAGTGATCAGGGTCAAAGGAGCAGTGACCTCCAGGCACATCTGTGGAAATAATTCAGATCCAAGGCCAAAGCAGAAAGGGAAGCCAGTGAGTTGGGTTAGGTTCAGCATGGTACATGGCCAAGTAGGACAGACCTACAGCACAGCTTGGGCATGGACCAAGAGCAAGGGACTGAGCATCATTTTATCTCCCAAGCAAAGGGGTGCTACTCCCATGGAGGCATCTCACAGGGCTTTCTCACAGCAGTGTAATACACAAGGATCCAGAGTGGGGTATACCAGAGCTGGCCTAAATCATGGTCAGTGGAACCCCTGAGAAAAGGGGAAGATAGGCAGATAGTGATGGTGCACTTAGGTCCCCGCACAAACCTTGGCACAACTCAAAGAGGCATGAGGCAAAGTCACAAATGACATGCATCACCCATGCAAGCTTTTGATGCAGCTTCGTCCTATTCTCCCAAAGAATAACCCAGGTCCAGCATAGCACATCCCAGGGATCATTCCAAATGGATGGTTTAGATGCTGACACCTTTCTGCACGGGAGATGCAGCAGGGTTGGGCTAGATGACCTTTAAAAGTCCCTTCCAACCCAAACTATTCTATGCTTCTGTGATTCTACAATTTAACTACGGGGACATGATCAGGCCTTGGATCCATAGACAGTCCCTGGCTTTATTTTATTCAGCACTCCCTCCTGAATTCTACCAGCATATTAATTTTCACTCTTCCTATAAATCCTCCTTATTACCAGCACTGATACTAATCAAACATAACCAGGACTCAGAAATCCAACAGCTTGTTAAAGTGAAATGTGATGATTATCTGTTACTCTTGAAGGAGAGTGCAATGACAACCCAGCTCCCACGTACCTCACCTCCATCAGCTACCTCATCCAGAGGACTACCAAGGACACACACTATGATTTTATTGACTCCTCTTTTGTGGAAATAACTTGGAGAACAAATGAAGATTGCAAACCAAGTCCAGGACACCTGGAAGCCAGGTGGAAAATATTTAAATAAAGCAAAGTGAGTCATGGGACTTGTGCCCAGCGGTGACTTTAACCAAAGTTGACAGAAAATGCACATCACCTCTGTTAAGTTAAATCAGTGATTTTGGTCCCTAAAGAAGATGCCTAACAGGAACACATGGGGTTTTTTTTGAGGGGAGCAGGCAAGGGAGGAGGAGAGGTTGAGAATGAAAATCAAAGAAGGATTCACGGCTGCAACATTTTCTCATTAGATAATGATGGTTTGTGATACAATATGGACATGTCCTGTTTACATTGCACCTTGCAGCGTAATCTGACAGGCAACAGCAAAAGCAATTATACAAACACTATTGCTAAAATATGTTTCAGCAGATACTGTTACAGATAGCCAGTTCTGAAGACTTTATAATCTTCCCAGAAAGTGTTTCAATCTCCTTATCATTAGACAGTTTTTCTTAATATCAACACCAATTCTTTCTTACTGCACTTTTAAGCCCATTACTTCTTGCTCTTCCCATCTGTAATAAACAAAGAAACTATGATTATTCTTTTCCTCTCTGCAGCAGACTTTTATGTACCAAGAGACTGTTATCTTCACCTCCACCTTCTCTTTTTTTAGCTTAACCAACTGTTTCTGTAATCTCTTCTCTGCAGTCAGACTTGCAAGATCACTCCTCCTGCTTTCCCACAAACATTCAGTAACTGGCCCTCACTCAAAATGAGTGTCCAACACCAGATAGCAGATCAAATTGCCCTAGTCTAATGTCATGAATGCTCACCCTAAAGCCACATTAAAGAATGATTTTTAAGGAATCTAAAGCAGATGATCTCAAACCAGACATCACCCAGCACTGAAGTAAGAACTCAGACTCAAGGAGTAACACGGCATAATAAAGCGCCCTGGGATCTGTCCAATTAAGTGTGGTTTATAATCCAGCTACCTAAACACAAGCATCTGGATACGAGATGCTCTGCATTATCTGACACATCCACATGGACTTGAGCGATACAGGACAAGCCATTTTTGAGACCAGAACAGACCTCACTGTCCAGTGGGAGTCTATGGCATCACTGATCCCATCTTTGAGTAGACATATACATGACTCACAATACTTCATAGATCTCTAGTGACTATGTAGGGTACCCAGACAACACACTCAGTGATGCATTCCGAATTTGGATACACCCAAAGTCAGTTGAGGTGCCTCCCGTCCCATGCATCAGCTGAGACATAATCAAGTCCATCTTCTTGTTCGTTGCTTGTGGCAAAGATACACAGTACTTGGATTTCCTTTTGCTTAAGGTCTAAGGAAGCATGGTTAAGGCGTGTGATCCTGCATTGCTGAAAGCTGAGTGCACACCTGGTGATTCTGCTCAGAGCTGAGATGCAGTCGTGCTTGCCAAGCAGTGACAGACCAGTTTTGATTTTCAGTCTTGATCCTTCATTTTACACAAATGCAAAAATAGGTAATTGAGCCATGCTAACAGTCACCAAAAGAAAAATAACTTCAACCATTTTTTCACTGGTTTGAAATCTATTTAACATCTGGCATGGACAGGGAGAAACGTAGCTCAGTACCAGCAGGCTCTCAATGCCTCAAGTTAGACTGTGCAGATAACACAATAAAATAAAATAGGAAAAAAAAAAAAAGGTTTAACACAAAATTAAGGAGTGTGCAGAAGCAAGAGGTTGAGGAATTAAGAGAGAAAAGTAACAAAAAAAAATATACTTGTTATGCATCATATTATTGGACGGAATATTGTCGAGTTGATTTGGAACAGGAAGTGAGCAGAGTGTTTATGTCTGTGGCTTCACGGTGGCATGCCCATCAATATTACTGAAGAAGAGCTGGAAGAAAAGAGAAAACTGAGGCTTTGAACCTGAAATGAAAATAACCAGGACGAACTTCATGGTACCACACTTCTGTCTACTTGAAGGTTTCTCTGAAGCACTTGTGTTGAGGCTTATCCTACTGAACCTCAGATGTCTAATTCAGCGGCTCCAAATAGGAAGCTAGCTGTCCCACACTCCCTCCAAAACCAACAGAGAGCAACAAGCACCTCCAGACAATGGTTCCATGCACATCACATCAAGGTGATGGAATGCACGGGAAACATGGGACTCAAAAATAAAAGCAGAAGGGTACCATTTGGTCTCTCTTTTCTGAGTCTTGGGGATATATGCCTTGTGTTCTTTGCCTGCAGTAAGGAAGAAGGAAGGCAGCAAGGTAGATTCTGTTGTATGGATACACTGATATTCATTTGAGGTCAAAGAAACTGGAATTTAAAGGAAAACGTGATCATGGCATTTTGTATTCTATTGGTGATAGCTGAAATCAGTTATTATTACATCCTTATACTCTTTAATATTTCATATTACACCCTTTATCTTTTAAAGACAAAACTGGGGAGACAGTCAGGGAAAGCCTGGAGACTATGAGTAGAATTTAAGATTTTGTTGCTTAGAAAAAACTAAACTTACCTGCATGTTCATGAATTCTCCCCAGTACTATTAAATCAGCAAATATGACCTGTGTAGCGGATAGAGCTCTATTCTACTTCCATTAATGGCAATGAGAAGTGTGCCTTTGACATCAGTGAAAGTCTGAAGTGACAGATGATTTCCTTTTCTTTAAGCTCTTCAGAAAAAAAAAAAAAAGTAAAATCCCTTTCAGGAAAAGTGTAATATCCCCAGGAACAGACTCTAAAGTATAAAGATAAATGCAAACAGAGTTTATTTTGTGGTTTTTATAAGTTTCAGACCTGTGTAAGAAAAATGTCTTGTACAGTAAAAAGAACTGGTGCAAGGATTGTTTCTCATAAATGGACAGCACTGTTGTCTATAAAACAAGGATGATGCATTGTCTCTCACCAGGGAGAAAAAGAAAGCTATGGAGAATATATACAAGATGGACTCACTAAAAATGGAGCTACTGCCGTATTTATTGTGACATAAAAAACATAATGAATTTTTGACCCCCTGTATAAATTGTTTTTTCTCAAGAGTCATCTTAAAAAAATGTAGTAATAAAGTTATGGTTCATGAAGAGGACAGAATTCCTTTAGATGTCTCCTCGTCTTCTAACATCATACCAGAGAAGACCTTAATCCCAGTCTGCTCCACAGTCTCCCCAGTACCCATCGAGGAAGGGGCAGTGGAACAGAAAACTGTTCCAATGGAACAGAAAAGGCCAGCAAATAATGCAGAGTCCCTTGAATTGATTGATTGAATTGATGAGCTCCTGGCCCTTGTGCAGGGAGACAGTTTCAGTGGACGGCTGCACTACTGCTGTCCAGAACTTGAGGTCATTTCCTCTTGTCCTATCACTTGTGACTTGGGAAAAGAGATCGACCCCCGCCTCACTCCAGCCTCCTTTCAGGAAGCTGTGGAGAGCAAGTAGGTCTCCCCTCAGCCTTCTCTATTCCAGCTGAACAACCCCAGTTCCTTCAGCTGCTCCTCAGAAGACTTGTTCTCCAGACCCTTCCCCAGCTTCATTGCCCTTCTTTGGACATGCTCCAGCACCTCAATGTCTTTCTTGTAATGGGGGCCCAAGGTGGAACTGGTTCTTTGCAGAACCAATGCTTTTCAAGTAGCTTGGAGAACACAGGTAAAAGAGACATCCTTGCCTTATAGGACATTCTGTAATAGACCAGGAATTGATACTGTATGCAGTGGTCAACCACAAACAAACATCATTAATAGTCTAACATTGCATTGGACAGTTGTCTACCTCCTTTAGAGACAATTCTACCAAGAAAAAATCATCACCTCCCCTTCTTTATGGCCTTTGTTTGCTGATACGTAGAAGGGATGACTGGGACTGTTCTGCATCTTTACCTGAGCCACTCTCCAAAGTTGTAGTTGGGCCCCCACTCTAAACATCCACATCCTCACCACTTCTACTGCCTTCCACTACTGCCAGCAGGACCTCGGTCTCTTCAGTAACCTCCTCCTGTACAGCCAAGTGACTTCTCAATGTGCAGCTGCACAGTAGCATCCACTGATCTCCCTGGCGAGCAAATTTCTCCATCAGGTTTTCCTTGCCTGCCTCTCCTTGCGGAAAGGAACTTCTGAGTTCCTGGCTGGTGCTCCTCAAGCACTATATCATCTAGAGAATGTTGCAGAGTCCCTGCACAGGCTTACTCATTCTGTAGAAGCTTGAATGGTTTTTATTCACTTCTGACAACACAATTTTAAACTCTGCCAGAGCTAAGGTTGCTCTTCTCCCTGGCAAGCCAATTTAAATCAGTTCCTCTTGTGAACAGAGGAAATAGGAAAAGACAGTACGATGATGGATTCTCACCAGAACCTGGAAATAACGTAATGAAATTCATGTGGTTTCCTGATGCTGATAAGAGATTATTTAGAAACAGTACACAGGGATAGAGGAACAGACATGCCAATGCTGATGTTAATTGCTGACGGCCTCCAGAAGCCATGACTAAGAAGATAAGGCATGACAACTGATACTTCTAGGTTGTAAATGTAGTAGAAAAAGGGACATTTCTTACCTGGTGTAAAAAAAATCTGAACTCTAGACAACTGCACACATTTGTACTATCTGAGGATCAACTTCAGAGGTTAAAACAAGCCCTGGGTTAGATTTTCTACTTACACCAAAACAATTCACATGGAAATCTAAAGACCCCTACTGCAGTAAGTCTGAGCCAAGTGTACTTCCCAGATTTAGCTTTTCATGTGCTCCCCAGGAAAACGAAACTTACTGGCAGAAGATTTTCATTTGAGTGAGCGTCTGAAAGAAGCTTCTCCCCATTTACCTAGAATGATAATGAAACTTTTCAAGTGCAACCTCAATCTCCTACATTTTCAGATTACTTTAATTGCACTGAGATCACTGATGTAATTTTTCATGACATCGGTGTTAATTGTAATGCAGGAGCTAAGCCTGTAGAACTTGTTGGCTAGTGATTTGTCTGTCAAGAAATACAAACAACAGTAATGATAAAGAAACTACTGGAGTGCTTACTCAGACAGAACTGATGCCTGGCTTACTTGACTGGACTATCTGGATTTATGGCTGCCTAACAGCATTTCAGTGAAATACTAGGACAGGGCTGCTTCCAAAAAAAAAAAGTTAGTTTGTCCACGAAATAATTTTAGCCCGTAGCAAACAGGTGACACACTCACAAAAGCACTAGGACCTAATGCACACGTTAAGACCCATGTCTCATCTGGCCATGCACATTTGTGGTTCTTCATAGGTTTCATAGCCTGAATCGATGGACTCAATATAAATTTCTCTCTTAGCCTCAATACAGTGCAAAAAAGGAAGCAATCGCACCAAAACCAGTATTAGTTTCATACAGAACTACAAGTGCAAAGCCCAGCTGAATGTCTCAACAGTCCGCAAAGATTTGGATGTCTCTCTGTAGCTGACAGTCTCTTTTGTCCAGCAGTGGGTCTACAGGGAGTCTACAACCCAAACTCTGCTCCCCTGTTTGATGACATCAGTCTACAGCAAGCTGTCTCCATGTCAGACAATCCGTGTCCAAAATGCCTGTTTTATGTTAGAGCCTGTATCTCACCAGTTTGGCTGTATGTATCCATGCCTGATGTACTACACATCCACAGACTTTGATGTCTAAGCTCTTATTATAGTCATGGTAGAATCACTCAACTCTCCCCATAAAGACTGGGCAGTGAATCAGATGCCTTCAAAGTAATCATTTACTAGGAGGTCAGCTGATTACTTTTCCAATCTCTATTAACTGCATTGACTTGGCAATTCTGTTGCCCAAGCACAACCATCCAGTATCTTTTGAGGTGATCTCCAGCTGCCAGCCCAGGAAGCTGTGGGTTTCCTGTAACATAGGTCCCTATAGAGCAGACAGATAAAGCCAAGTGTCTTCAATTCCAACTAAACCCCAACCAAACTTACTCATTCAGCCATTCAGGGATGCACTATTACATGTTACATTACTGTGGACCCGATATAGACAGTGAAAACACATTTTCTGATGCCTACATCCATTCACATTGTGCCATCCGATCTGAAAAGCCAGCGAGACCTGTGCTTGGTCTCTGTATTCCATTCCTTGTGAGGAAATGAGAAGGAAGCTCATCATCCCCATCAAACCATCCCAAATCAAACCACTGCAGGCATGCACACATGTATCAGCCCAGTGAGCAGTATAGGAACGACTGAATACAGCTGCCCAGCCTCAACTCGTAACACTGTGAGATGTAGAGCAAACTGAAGAGACATCAGAGTTGCCCATACAAGAACAAGCTATGGTCTAGCAGCAGCACCTCTTTTCCCATGAATCTTCTAAGTCATGCATCCTTGTGTAATATAATTGTAGAAAATGTTTCTCTAAAGACCAGGAAGTCAGGTCTTTCTCATCACCTTTGTCTAAGGGAATCCTTCATCCTCATAAAGATATGAAATTCCTTTTTCAAAGTTAAATGAAATCCCATTTTGTCCCACTCGCCCCTGAACTCCATGCTTTAATTCTTCATTCCAAAATGTCTGCAAGAGCTTTGCAGATTGCCAAGTCAGATTTAGCGAGACTGTAATTCACTCTCTTTTCTCCTCTTGAACATAAGTTCTACTTACCAATTCCTGTTCTCCAATTCTGATAGTGCCAGGCCATGACCTGAGAGCTGTACTACAAATGCGTCCTACCAGGACTGTAATTTCTTTCAGGAATATGGAAAAGACCTTTGATTAAAGTGCTTACAGGCTTTTTCAAAATGGAAATAAAAGCAATTTTCTTTTCTGTAACTTTTTTTCTCCTTATATATAATTTTCCCTTCATGATCAATATAGCTATTAAAACACAACAGGGAAATAAGCATTTACTTTCTCAGCTACTTCTGAGCAGTCAAGATCCCCCAGGTTCTCTGTAACATTTAAACACAGAGAGCTGGCAAAGGTGACCTGTGATTTTGGGGGGAACAACAGACTTCCCTAGTGGAAACCAAAACCACAGCGGGGTTCTCTACTCAGCGCAGAAGGAAAATAAATGTTTATTTTTAGGCAAAGAAATCAAACCTGAGCTGCCTCGCAGTTAAGCACTTTTTTGAAGGTACTTGTCTATCAGTATGAAGGCAAGGTGTTCACCTCTAGGGCACTAGTCATCACAGACTAAGGTACAATATCAAAGAGAAGCAGGATGAAGTGTCTTCCAGATGTATGTGCAAAGGAAGTTTAGTTTCTCTTATACTGTCTGCCTAAGTTTTAAGTACCAAGTGAGATGAGATGACATTATTCTACCTCTAAGTTCCTACACTGCCCCTGTGAAAAAGATGAGCTGATAAACTGATGAGAATCAAGTAAAACATCTAGGCACAGAAATCAGTATATAAATCCCCATACTGGAACTCAACTGTTAGTTTCATTGTAGCTTTGAAAACCAATGTGCCATATTTATTGACACTAATTATCAAAACTTAATGAAATAACTCAGGAATGGTGACACTGTTTGGATCGTGTCCCTGTGCCAGAAAGGAGTCACTCAGAAAGTGAACAGAAAAACACTGCTGCCTGCATGCAAAGCTTTTCAGTGGAGGTTTCCAGTATGAACGCTAACCAAGCTCGACCATTTTCCTGCTTGATGAGATCTGACAAGCTCACAGCCCAGTGTAATACCACTTCAGGCTATGCAGCTGGGACTCAAACTGGGATACCTAGTTTCTGCTCCTGGTTTTCATCAGATCCAGGTTGGGGATGCATCTCCGGAGCTAATATTCCTAACTTCCCGGTATTCCTAGCCCATTAAGAGGCAAGTTTAATATCATCTCACAAAGTTTTGACCTTTAGGCAATGCAATTAATTATCTGTGCTGCCACTGGGCACAAGGATGACTTTTTAAGTGTGGTTTTCCACTCAGTAACCAAGGATTTCCATTCACTCCTCTGTTAAATGAGGCCATTAAGAGAAACGTAGCTCACTAGTTTATGCCACTGTCAGAGAGAGAAAATTGCTTTTTAATCTCTGACCCCTCAAAATGAAATTATACCCTTGAAAGACATTTAGTTAAACAAACAAAACAGAAAACCAAAAGGCAGCATGAGATTTCCTTCTGCCATCTCTGAATCGTCACAGATCAGACTTGTTCGGCTTTCACATACAAAATCCTTGTCTTTGAAATACTGGACCAAGCATAATGTAAGTGATACTCCTAAACCTTGACTTGATACCATCCGAGCGTGGCATACCACCAAAGACAACGGCCTACCCACTCATCCTCTCACCAGCCAAAGCAGCTTCATCAGCAATGGCTCACCACTAAGCTTGCTCCCAACCCTTCCGTCATATCCTTCCCATCTCCTCCACTCCTGCCTTTTCCATTTCCTCCCTGAGTGATTTGTGCTCAACTAAAAAGTGAGCTCACAAGAGACATATTTTAATTATTTCTTTTTTTTCTTCCAGAAGTCCCATCAGACACAGTTTATGATAAAAGAAAGATTAAGCTACCACCTAGCAGAGTCAACTCTCTCTTTCTGAGGGTACTAATGAAGAGACGTTTGGTTGCGATTACAAATAGCCCGAAAGATTTTTACCTTCATGTGCATGACATCCAAAAGCTCCAAGCAAACCCTTTCCCAATAAATATTTGATCACACAAATCCATTATTTACCGAAAACGACGATAGGTTTAAATAAATGTTATGGCTCAGACCTCATTGAGGTTAAGTCGCTGCCTTCACACAGCTCATTTATCACTTGGACTGCCGCTGACTTGAACACCATTTCCCACAGTAAGCAGCTGTTTTGTAAATGGGCTACGTTGAAATATAGGAAAAGCACAGGCAAAAACAGAAGTTGCTTCAAAATAAAACACTCTTAAATCTGAAGACTCAAGTCTGCCTTTCATAGGGAGCCAGTGGAGCAAGGGAAAAAGGAAGTCGAAGTTTTATCCCAACTACTTGCTGCTGCTGCTATTTGTGGAGGGAAAATAAAGGGCAAAACAATTCATTTTTTCAAAGCACCGCCCTGGACAGCTGTTATCAGGGGCCACAGCACACTGCCAAGACAAAAGGATCCTGAAAGTAGGGGCAGGCATGAGGCAAGGGGTTGCTTCAAGGCTCTGTAGCAACACAGACCACGTGGGGACATGTCTGAGGGACAAGACAAGCCAACATACCTACGTGGTAGGTTTTCAGCAATCTGGGCAGGCAAATTATCAGGATTGACAGAAAGGAATGGACTGTTTGAGACAGCAGTGTTGCTGGCAGTCACGTCTGAACAGGGGAGGACTGAGAGATTGGAAATGAAAGTGAAAATGAAAAGATACGGCTTAACAGGAGAGGGAAGGGGTGGAAGGAAAACAAGTGCTACGGAGAAGAAACTGCTTTGAAGCTGAAGAAATCAGTTCTGAGTGGGAAGGCCAGGCAGAGGTTTCTGAACTGAGCTGATGTGTGTTGTTACAGATCGAGAGACAGGAGGTAGAAAGGCACTGCGAATTGGTTGTTTTTTTGAGAGATTCAGCCAATTTGGGGAGGACTTCTTTTACTAACTGAAGATCATGGCATAGTATCACGAGGACTCTGGATAACTCACCCTCCTTCTGCTGCTGAAGAGAGGGATTAAGGCTCAGTCATGTAGTTACACAATCATTTCAGTAATGCCTTTTGCTTGGAGTCTTTACAGAGCTCTGAGTTCCTATTGCGGCTTTCATTCAGCTCCCATCACTTTCAGGGGCAGAAACTGCCAGAAGAAAGAAGAGCTTCATAATCCCCCAAATAAAACTTCCAAGTGCTAATTACCCAAAGAAGCAGCAACCTCAGCCACGCTCACACTGGCAACAGACAGAGCTAAGCCACAGCAACGTGAGGTTGGTTGTATACATCTCGGAGCCAGCAGTAGATTGTCATTACTTCTCAGCCACGAATCTACCTCATGAGCATCCAGCCTCTTCTCGTCCTAGGAGATAAGGTAGCTACAAAGCTGTGCGTGCATCAAGGGATTCCAACCAGCAGAGCCCACCGTGGCTTCGCAGCATGCTGGGTGGCTGCTGCAGGAGATGGCAGGTTGCAATCCCATCGTATTGGGGGTGCTACCTGGCTGTACACTGTAGTTTAGAAACTGTAAGCTTTAAAACGATTTAATGGCAGTGTAAGTCAGGATCTTTCGGGTATAGCCACGGTGAAGAGGAGAAGACAACCTTCCGTTACCACAGTATTTACAAGTATCAAGTCCCTTAAGAAGCCAGCCTGCCAGGAAATTTCAGACACCCTGAGAAGGTGATCTTTGAAACTCAAACCTTTTTTTTTTGTTTTTAAAGTGCCAATGAGTTATTTGTGCAAATGCTGAAACCAGCCCTTTATTGGTGGTCCTGAGGCAATAAGATCTTTCTGCAAATGTCACAGATTTATGAGGCTTTTTTTTTTTTTTTTTTCTTAAAGCTCCAGCCTTCAAAGTGCCCCTCTGTGTATCCCTGAAAGCTGGACCCAGGAATTGCTTCTTTACAGGAAAAAACCTCATTGTCCTTAGACTACACAAGTGGGTCACTGAACTGCTGCTTGCCTTTGCGATGCCAGTGAATCCAAATTAGCTCGACTTCCACTGAGGATATAGGGAAGGAAAGCAACCAGCATTAATCAGAGCAACACAAGCAGGTCTTCCAAAACAAATCAGCTTCAGCAGTCAGCACACAGAGTCCTTCAGTCACCGCGGCCAAGCTGAACTTAGGCCAAACCTCGTGTCAGAAAGAGTAACTGGTTTAATATGTATCCGTGGAGTCTGCGTTTGTCTCTTTTTCTTCCTCTCAATCCATCTGCAGGAAGCTAGGAACAAAATGAGCAAAGGGAAACTGCTCATTTTGCTGCAACCAGCCCCTGTGTGTGACGTTCAGTCCGCCCAGCAAACCTCAAAGGCAGGTACTGAGACCAGTGGGTGTTGAGATCTCCTCTTTTTTTCCAATGAAGGATTAGGTGATGGGCACGGGATCCATTTGCCCTTGAAATGTTTGCAATGTTAACCCCTGTCATGTGAACTTTATAGACAAAGGGGAGAACAGACATCTCCAGAGAGGCTGTCATCAGACCTACGTCAGACATCTCGTCATCTCATCTCATCTCATCTCTAAGATGAGACAATTTTTCCTCCTGGTTGGTGTAAAGGGAGTCCAACCCTTAACTCATACATGTCTGTCTCCACCAAACACACTCGTATTTGATCCACTAGATCTCTATCTTCCAGAGAACAATTTGACCCAGGTTAGAATTGGTGTCTTAAGATAGGGGGGACATGAACACTGACATTTCAGGAGACAAACCTGGGGCGCTGGTATTAAATGGTAAGGGTTCTCATTTAGGTTCAAGAGCTATGAGACCCTCTCAGAAAAGAAAGGCACTGAAGCAAGTCTACTGCAGGAGATTACTTCTGCCTTCTCTCTGCCAGACTTGTTTGCCACTCAGTTGTCTTTTAAAATTGATTTTTTTTCTAGTGAAAAGCAGGACAGCAAAGTAAAATTGTTAACTTTCTATGACCACGCAGGGCTTGGTATGGAACCTGGTCTCTGTTCATCTCCTCCTGGTGTCAATATCCAGTATTGTTGCTTTCATCTGTGTATTCCTATAGATAATGCAGTGGCCACCCTAACTGTTGTTAGTAAACAGGTACTAACTGTTGTTAGTATAAGTATAGTAAGTATAAGCACAAGGAATTATTCTGTAATGACAGTAATTTAAAATGAGGCAAAAAAAAAAAAAATAAAATGCCAAGAATTAAAAACAAAAAGTATTTCTTCCAAAGCTCTTGACAGCTCCCACTAAACCTTTTATGCCTCTGGGATGTAATATCTTTTTGGCTCATGATTAATTACAAGTTCATCTACCATGTCCTCTAGTGCAGCACAGATATAGCAAGTACCTCTCACCCAATATAAATCAAGCAGTGCTGAAATCAAAGTATATACAGTGACTCACAATGGCAGGGAAAAAGATTATGGAAATAAAGTGAAAATGACATAAAATAAACTTTTTCTACATGATGGATAGGCATAATGGGTATTGCTGTTTTTCTATATGGTCCATAGAGTCTCTGCAATATCTGACTACAGCAGAGCCCGTAGTGAATTTACTTGGTGAAACAGGGAAGTGTTACTGTCACAGGGTGAACTCTACAGCTGAGAAGAGGGACTACAGACAATGATGTGGCTGCCAATTATGGTACCCAGCATGGACTCAGGGGATTTTCTGTGGCATCCATGATCAAGAGCATAATGACAAATTGAGAACATCTACATCCCTGAGCTGTCTGATCCTGCCTCTTAGAAGAACAGTGCCTAAGCCCTTTACTGAGACAAGCTGCCTCGTGTCAAGAGGAAGACACACGAGGGTTGCAATTTGGTATGTCACTTCCGTATGGTGATGACCAAAGAGTTACACCTACCTCCTGATGCAGCCTGCATGTACACAGCCATTGACAGGGGGCAAGATGTGCAGGTCCCTGGGGCAGGAGGTGGTGGGGAACAGAGAGAAGGGAAGCAGAATCATTTGTGCAGCCACCCACTGCTCCCTTCCCTGCTCTGAAAACAAGGGCTGGCTTCGAGCTGCAATCAGCCACCCAAACAGCCTTGTCCAGCCTCAAAGTTGGCCACCACCACTTCTCTTGACATGCATTTCCTTCATACGTTCTTTATTAGTGCCTTATGGTTTGAGGGTGGGATTGTTGGAAGTTTTTTTGAGTGTGGGTGAGGAGTTTAGATGGGGGAGGTAACAATCCACACCAAGGAATAAACCACACACATCTCAAGATGAAGGAGCACCTTGTAAAATTTTACATGCAGACAAAGGAGCTCAGCAGGAAGAGATTTACATTTGTTTAAACATTTCTATCACTTCAGGGAACCTAAATGTCTTATTTTGTACTAGTTAAAGAAAAGCTATTTACTGATGCTTTGTTATGTTAATATACAGGTTGGCACTGGTGCTCCAAGTTGTATTGCTGAAGTGACTGCATTGCATTACATACAAACATTATGTTAAATAACCAGTCACTTAATTTTTATTCCTGAACAGAAATCCATTCATTAAGGTCTACAGTAGATCTTAAGATGGAATGTTTCAGCAATGTTGACATTTCTGATTTCTCCATTTACATATGTACTTGTCAATATACTCATAAAAATACTACACACACACACATATTTATATACATATATGCATATAAATAGGAATAAATAACAAATTCCTAACCCAGCCTGCATTTACACTACAATCCCACTGTACTATAGAGGCTGCAAGTAACAGTCAAAAACATTACTAATGAATTGGAAGTTTAACAAAAGAAGGAAAACTACTCAGATTTTAAAAAGAGTCTGTGCTTCTGATCTCTGAGCAGCACAGAACAGTACAAAGGGAATTTAAAGTGTGTAAAACTATATAAAGCGCCCTCAAAACAAGTTCACCCACAAAGCTGTCTGGCTGATCATTCTCCCAAATCCATCCAAGATGCTTTCTAAAGGAGCCAGAACCACACATACAACCTGGAAGGATGACCTGTACTCACACTACATCATCCGTATGTATGCAAGCGGCACCGACATCCTTTCACACAAAAGCTCTTAAGAACTGTATGACCAGGATCCTTCTCATCACATTACAGACAAAGCAGAGGAGGTGTCATATGACATGTGACAAACCCCAGACACCAGGCCAGCAATCAAACTTAGTCACTAAAACTTCATGTCATCTTCTGTTTGTATCTAGGGGAACCTCATGAAGGAGGTGACAGAGAACAAGCTGGGGTTGCACCCATTTGTCTCGTGATCCTCATCTAATAGCGTGCAAGACAGCTCTGTGGGAGATCTGGACTGCACGTTTTCTTGGGCAGTAGAGTTTTTCTAAGTGTTATTTGTCTATACAGGCTCGTTTCAAGGGCAAGGGAGACTCTGAAGTGTTTTCCCATAAATACCAGTCAGTATACATTCATGCCCTTAACAGTGGTTGACTCGCTAAACTGGCTGTATCTTCATCTTGATCAACACATCTGAGGAATAAAGGAACTCGTAACTAGGCAGGCTATTTCAGCAGCTCCTGCTGGCTGAAGAAAGCAGTTTCTTTACGCTGTGCTGCATTCATTTTCTGCCTGACTACTCCTTGACCTTCTTAGCCAAGATTGTCATTAACTCATTTGCAGCTTTGCGATCGGCTCTACTGTCGAGTATTAAATTTATTCTAGTCTCATTTTTGGACTTCATGCAGTAAAAACGCAACAGGCTGTTTGCAATGCAGGATTACATGCAGGGTGACACGTGTTATCTTGAATGTATACGCCTTTAAAACCAAAATGTAGCTGAAGACCACGCTTAGTTTCTGCAATGTCAAAGTTCTACAGAAGCTGTTCTTATTACTCACAATTGTCAAATTACGTTTCACCAGAAAAATGAGCTGTAGATAATTTTAAAATCACATTACTCCTTTTCAGTGGAGTAAAATGCCTGTGGCTCTTACTCCTTTGGTCTGGAGGTTTGTGCCAGACCTTCACAATTCATTGTGTCCAAGGACCAAATACTCTGAACTTTAACAAATCAGTTTATGACTGAGGAAAAAGGGAAAATAACAGCTTTTGTTCTGTCAATCCAACCCAAGCAATTACTGTTTTTTCTTTGTTTGCATCCCCCCCTGCCTCATCCCTAGATAGTACTAACTATAACAATTGAAGAGTTCTTTCTGGTCAAGTTTTTTTCAAAATGATTAATGGGTTGGGTTTTTTTTGTGTGTGTCTGTGTGTGTTTTATTCTTGCTCCAGTGAAGAAAAAAAGCAACCAACCAAACCCTACCCTCAAATAGCCTTTAGAAGTGCTGAACACCATTCCCATAGCCATTATTCACCAACCACATCATGTCTTCTGACAACTCAGTTGTTTTTCAGTAGCACTGCTGCCTGATTATAGGTAAACATTCCAATAAGAAGCACATAGACACTTAAAATGATGCACTTTTTATGACGCCTTTCCAAGAACAGCGGCAGCTAATTGTTGAGTTTCCTACTGGGAAATGTCTCTTTAATATGCAGATCTCTTAATGACTACTCTAATGCAAACTGTTGATGCTACAGTAATTTAATCATATAGGCAAGAAAAAAGTTTAGCTCTTACTTAGAGTATGCTTTATCATCTTTCCAGGTAGCACAAATCCAACGCAGCCCACGTGCCGTGTGGTTCACAGACGCCAAGCGTTCGCTCTATTTTAAATACTTAATGTATCTGTAGGGTTTTTTAGACCCACTTACTTGGTGCTGACTGGCTTTTGCCAACTGCTCGTTGGCTGATTCTACATTAGAAGACGCAGTCTCAATGTTGGCTTCAATACTATCTGCAAATTAAGAGAACAGAAGACAGTTACAGGGTACAAACCTCAAGCAAAGACTTCAAAACAACAGCAATTCAGCAATTTACTCGTGGGCATAAAGAGGTGAACTGCCTCTTGTTTGCAGGCTGTAGTACCACAAGGAAATAGCAACACCACCCATTTTGATGACTACCTAACCCATCAGTCAGAGGCAGTATGACTGACAGCTCTCCATGTGTCCCCAGGCAGGATGGCTGTTAGCAGGTCATCCCATTTCTACTGACACCAGTGGGAAGACCGATAAGAGAGTTCAAAGGAAAGCAGATAAAATTGGTAAATTTACTAGATTACAGTTAAACCATAGAAGAGACACAGCAGATTGTAACTGAAATTATCTAATTAGAGCTCAGGGATAAGATTCCTCTGAGTACATGTGAGTTATTGACCATCTCTGGGTGTCTGTACTTGAGCAAGTCACCTCGAATACTCCTGCAGTCAAAGCAGTGCAAGCCCATAGTGTGCAAATCGTCCCACCCTACAGTATTTTCTACCACTAGTAGTAAATAGTAGCTACTACAGTAGGATTGCTTATTTTGGGGGAAGCTGGAGGAACCATGAGAAATCAAAATGAGTGTAGAAAAGAAAGACTATCAGCTAGACATTGTGGCTGGCAGATCCCTTCCACCAAAGACAGGTATTAAGACTCCTGTGGTTAGAAAGCAAGACACCCATGGCATAAAACCTGCAAATAAGGGTTTGTGCTTCCAGCAGGTATCTTAGAAATCTTGACCAGCTTGTCCCCTAAGAGGTGTGCAGCCAATAACCTCTGGCCACAATGGAAGAGTACGTGCACTTGGTCTGCTTCTGTGTGGTTCTGAGCAGATATTACACCGTGGAGAATACAAAAATTGTCAGGAGGAATTCAACCACAGGTAGAAATTTGAAAATAAGGTTCCAGGGATTTCCCTAATCCTTAATAAAATTAATAGAAATTCTTCAGCTGGTGGTATTAGGAGTTGGATTAAGACATGCCACAGCAGATTTAAGTAATTTATTCTTCTGGTTTTGAAGGAAAGAACATGAATAAATCTGGCCACTTTTGTGGTGGAAAAAGAAATCAGGGTTTGCAGATAAACTGCGGAAAGTGGTTTCGTTCAGGTTTTGTCATTTTTAAGTGAAAGAGTGTTGCAAGTTTCATAGTGCGATGATGCCTTTCTGGCAGCGTAACTTAAAACAACAGCAAAGGAACCGCAAACCAACAGAAACATGGAATAAACAAACTTCAGCTTGACACCTGGAAACCTTTTAAGCATTGTATTCCACCTGGGAGAGGCAGTTTTCCATTCTTTTTGTTTTCTGTTATGCATACTGTAGTACACAGGGAAAAAAAAAAAACAACTTGCATGGCTGGCACTTTTATAGACTGCTCTAGCATAGTTTTATTGGCTATATCCAATGCTCCTCAAACCATTTTTATTAGGACTTTAACAGCATAGACCTTGCTTGGCATCACTGACCTCTCTCCAAATGCATTCCTTGCATTCAGGAGTCAGGAGGAAGAGATCAAAAGGCTTCTAAGGAACTAAACATCTGCCGATGAAGAAACACCAATTTTCTTCTACAAAGCCTTAAAAAAGCTGCATCTACGACGTGCACACATCAGCGTGACAGCCTTGAAGAGTTTATTTCTAGTATTGCATTGAGCTGAAGGTGTTCATGGGGAAGTGTCAGATTTTTCTCTTCAATACTAGTAGAAAAAATTGGTGCTGAATTACCAAAAAATGATGACCAGAAACATGAATGGCACAACAGCACATTGCAGGGAGCAGCATTTTTGTCCTGTGAGTAGATCTACCCTGGCTCTACCTCAAACAGATGTGCCTGAGAAACAAGGTGTTTCTTATGTGAAATGTGGTAGACAGGTTACAAACTGTCACTTGATAATAATGAGGTCCTAGGTGTGTTTACAAGGAAAACCCTCCTACCACACCTCCACAAGTGCTATCACTATCAACTGATACCACATTTCTGGTTAAAAAGAAGAGATGTTGCAACTCCAGGGATGGCTCTGATGTCTTTCCAGCAAGACATTACTTTGGGGGGGGGGTATAAGAAAGATGGGGACAATCTTTTTAGCAGGGTCTGTTGAGACAGGACAAGGGGTGATGGTTTTAAATTCAAAGAGAGTAAATTTAGACTAGACAGAAGGAAGAAATTTTTTACAATGGGGTGGTGAAACACTGGCCCAGGTCGCTCGTGGAGGTAGTAGATGCTCCATCTCTGGAAACATTCAAGGTCAGGTTGGATGGAGCTCTGAGCCACTTCCTCTAGTTGCAGATGTCCCTGCTCAGTGCAGAAGGGTTGGACCAGATAAGCTTTAAACCTCCCTTCTAATGCAAAACTTTATATTGTTCTATGATTCTGTGATACTGCAACATTGAGGCTGAACCACAAACTGTCCATTCTACATATTTTATAGGAGTAGCAGTAGAGGGACATGTGGTGTTTTCTGGTTAGAATTGAGAAATAACTGAAAAGTGGAAGGTCTACGGGCCAGATTGCCTCTGTAGAACAGGAGAGTGCCTCCTTTCTGTGTTTGCATGTTAAGACAGTGCTGCATAATTTCCAGCACTCTGCTTAAGGAAACAATGGAGACAGAGAAACCAAAAGAGTTAATGACATTAACTCTTAATGTCAGCCAGTATAACTATTTGTCACCCGAGGTGACAAATTCTTAAGCTGCCTAATTGTTGACAAGTATTTGCTTCTATGGTTAAGCATGACTACACGATGCATACTTAACCATAGTTAACGATGCATGGTTTTACCCAAGAGAAATTTGTGTTCTGTGGAAGTCCAGAAGCACTAGTCACTGGGACAACACTAATTTGCACCGACTGAAATTCAGATCCAACACGCCATAGCTTTCCTACAGCCAAGCTGTCACACATGTTAGGATGGGGAGAAAAGAAGGAAAAATCAGGTTAAAAAAATGAACCCAAACTAAGAATATAGCCTACTAGGACACCTGTCAGTTTTAGAACCACAACGTCTGACCATAGCTTTGGGTTACCAAATGCAACTTTATGTAGGAAAGCACCTCTGTATTTAAAGCTACTTTGTGGTGGGATTTGGAAGGGCTCAGGAGATTTGGAAGAGGTGGGAAGAGTGCGCTGAGGGCCTTGACAACTGACAAATCAAAGTAACAGAACTTGCTCGTGTATCTGATGTTTTCCAGGATCTTAGTGCAGACCCTCTTCACTACTCAACGCCTCTGAAAGGCTGATTGTCCTCAGAAAATTAATCATTTAGGCACAGAAGAGCTACAGAGGATATATTTATGAAAGATATCCTATTAAAAAAAAGAGTAATCTGTCTGTGTTTCTCTTGGGGCAGGGGGAAATTACAGAAGGAGGTTAATGTAGCTTTCTTAAATGGCCCTCCAGAGGAACCTAGCACTTTCTGCTGCCTGCAGTAGGACCTAAGGAGACCTGCCTTTGTTAGATAAAATGAAACACTGTGAACACCCCCTCAGCTCTGGGCTAATCGTATGTTACGTGCTGTGTTTTGCAAACATCATCTACTTTTTTTTCCCAGTACAGGCATTCAGAAGTAGGGTGGACATGTGCTACGTAACCTATATGAGTTGACGGGATGTTGCAGGAGAAGGCTAGACTTTGGCAGCACTGTTTCTGCTCATTTATTCTCCTAACAGGGCAGTATCAGCCCCAGAATAAGCAAAGCTCCCATTAAAACAATCTTTTAAAGCACCTTGTAATCCTGAGACACAGGGGAAAAATGAAAACAAACAAAATCCCACCAAAACAGCTCCAAAGCTCTATTAAAATGAGATATAAAGACGTAACACAGTTTAACTAGGTATTTCTTCTGATTAACACAGGAAAGCAAGGGAAGGAAAGAGAATTTGGGTCAAATCGCAGGGAAGTAGTAAGTCAATGGTGTTAATACATCAATGATGAATGTGTCTCAGCTATTTCAGTGCATCTTTGCTGAATGCCAGTGATGGTTCATACTTCCACCTTGCTCACTTTCAAGCTTCTTTCCAAGGTACCTTGCTTGAGGATAGAGAGGCAAGAATTTCCAAGAGTGTGGTAGGAACCTCAGTAGACTGTAAAAACCTGGTGGTCTCTGCCTTTTCCTTTCCCTTTGGCTTTGGTCTGTAGGGATAGTGACTCTGTTCCCAAATAGGTGACATAACCTGGCCCTGGGTCTGGGATTTTCCAAAGAGCCTGAATTCCTTAGCAATCTTCTATCCTCAGTCTGTGATGACAATTTGAAAACAAACAAAGACCTTAAGGCGACGTCACCGTCGTTTCATTGAACTGAGGGACAGGGCTGCACCAAAGCAGATGGTGGTTGCAAACAAATGCACCAAGGAAATTAGGAAAAGATTTCTAATTTTCCAGCTAAAACGCATCCTTTCAATAAGAGCAGTGAAGGTGACAGAGCTAGACAGCTTTTAGATGTAATTTGATATGGCTTTATGACACGCCTGTCACACAGAAACAGAAATCATGATGACCCCAAGAGGTGTCTTTCAACCCTATCTTCTGAGATCAAGCCCTGCTAATGACCAACAGGAGTCCTGTATGGGAAATTACTGGAGTGACAGCGGCTGCAGCGGGGTTTTTGTCCTAACATATCAAGGACTCACCCGAATGACCTGAGTCTTTTTAGCACCAACAATGGGCTGGTTTCACAAGGCAACATTTTCAGTAAAAAAAGCTTGAAAGGCAGGAAAGTGAGCTTGTGAATGAGAATTTTGAAATGCTCCCACTTGGCAGTAACCAAAATAGGTCCCTTCGGGTTTCATAGTACACGTTTATTTTTAGCACTTTAATAAGCTTAACCCTCTTTTATCACTACAACTTCTGGCCAAAAAAAAAAATTAAATAAATAAAAATCAATTGAACAAAATGAGAAGCACAATAAAAATTAGTAATAAAAGAAAAAAAAGGAGTACTTTGGTTATATATATCAGTTTCTTTCCTAATTAAAAGCCAAGTTTGGAGTGAAATTGCTGAAAATGAATTTTGCCCATTCTAAATGACATGTCCTCGGAGAGTTTTAAGTGAGTGTCATTCTACGAACAGAAGACCCTGGGGCTCTCTAAAGGCACAACTGTGGGTGTTAAGGGGAAGGAAAACTATGGCAGTTCTCCTGGAGTGAAGTTTAAAATGGCTTAGGGTTATAGTCATTTGCAAACTTCAATGTAAACATCAAGTTATAAATTCCACACACGAGCGGATTTATAAAATAATCTCACCCATATGCTAAACTGAGCTAAATGGGTCACGCTGACTTTGATTGGTGCAATGAAATACAATTTGCAGTTCCATGAGTCATCAGGAGCTGTGGTTATTGCCTCCAACAAAAGGGAGATGGGGACCCAGCTTCCTCCTTGATTTTATCAGAGCTCTAATTCTTCCACGCAGTAACACACTACAGCCCTCAGAGGTAAGGACTGAGACACTGAGCAACCACTCACCCTAATTTTCCAGGCAGGCTTGGAAAAACTATTTCAACTACCCCAAAATGTCATAACCAGCTCTTCCTACTGGTTTTCTTCGGCCGACACCCAAAGCCCTAATCTGGATGAATAAAAGCAGCTATAAGGCGATGGCCAAACACCAGCATAAATTTACAACACTTCAGCTCCTGAGTGATTTATACTGTCCTTGAAATGCATCTTGGAAATGTCAAGCATCTGCTACATATGTATGCGCTGAAAAATGGTGTTGCCTTGCCAGAGGTTTGCCATGCCTGCCAGGATACATCTTCCAGGGCTTTAAAATGCAAACATTTGTCCTGCATGTATCTATTGGAAAACAGCACATCCTACCAGAGAGGAAGGCACCTCCTATCCTTTGCTCTGTGCTAAATGGCAGAGTGCTGAAAGATTATCACTTTAGCAGATACAAAGCAATTGACTGTTCTTCACGGAGACAAGCGGTCTCAAGGTATTTACCACAGGACAAGAGTTGTACATGTACTGACATGTAACTCCGTGTCTCACCAAGTGGCTGAGAAAGCAGGAGAGCCAAGAGAAGATTTCCCAATTCATCAGGAACCAATAAGAACATAAATGTGCCCATTCACGTAACAGCCTCCTTTGAGATCACTTAGGAAACTTAACCAAATGAGAGACTTTACAAACCACATTGAGCTGAACGTAGATATTAAAGCTGTTACATTCAGGTATTCAGGGACTATTCTCAAGATTTGCTCATTTTCTGCAGATGTCCCAACTGAGACACATAACTCGGGAGAGTTTAGTTAAGGATCCAGTTGACTGGTTTTCCAGCTTGATTTGCTTTAGCACATCTGGCAGCAGCCTCTTGGCTGTGCCATTCAGGCAGTCAGACTGGAGGAGGATGTGTGGAAGGATGCTGGTGGGCCCTCTTGACAGTGTCTACGTGTTAAACCTGCCTTTGGGTCAGAAAGGCAATAATGATAAAACAGGCAACAAAGCTGACCTGATTTCACAGCAAAGAAAAAAAAAAACAAAAGAACCCCAAAACTAAAAAAAACCCAAACCAAACCAACAACAACAAAACAACAAAAAAAACCACCAAAAAAACCTCCAAAAACTCCCCCACATTCAAAATCTTCCCAAATAAGCAACCCATTTGCATTCATCTAAATATATTCTATTTTGAAGGATGCTGTTTATTATTATTATTATCATTAGGCAATAAGTGACAATGTGGTATGTCAGTGAGTATCAGCGTTGCTCAAGGACTGAATATACTGACCCCATCAAGATGTTCCTCTGAGACTGAAGGAAAGCACCAGCTGCCAGGTTGATGCTTGTCTTACCAGGTCTGTGGGCTCTACCCTGACAGAAACCACGTAGTTATAATTTGTAATGCCAGGGAGCACCCACTTCACATCATGTTATGAAGTTACTTCACTCTACTGTTTTCAAATATAAAATGCTCAGGCTTCAAGAGTGAACTGAAAGGTTAGCAGCACCAAGATCTAAGCCTTGGTAAGTAGTGGAAGAAAAAGAAAGTCTGAGGAAGTCTTTTGCTTGACACAGAGGGGTCTTCTTCTAGCAAGTGGGATTTCCTGTGCAAACATGGATTTGTATACACCTGCTCTAGTGGGAGGTGTCCCTGCCATTGGCAGGGGGTTGGAACTGGATGATCTTTAAGGTCCCTTCCAACCCTGACAATTCTATGATTCTGTGGTCTGGAGAAAGAGGTAGACAACTCATGAATTAGGTGCTGTGTCTCTGTTGTTGTAATCTTAACAGAGGTGGTCAGCATATGCTCTTGGGATGTCCTCCCAATTTAGGGAGTTGAGGAGGTTACAGATACACTGGCAGAAGGTTGGTTCTAAGCCTGTCCAACAGAGGAAGAGATGTGGCTCTTGTAAGTGCAAAATGCTTTCAGAACAATGTGAGTCTTTCCTTATAGCTTTGAGAAATGTGTTAGAGCTGCAACCAGTGATAAAAGCGGTGAAAGCTGAATTGGAGCAGTTTAGATAAGGGTTGTAGATCTTGCATGTTATTTTGGCATAACTAGTAAGGTTACATGCACGGGTGGGATGGAAAAACAGCTCTTCTAAACCAAAACCAGGACAGCATTTTCTTTTGCCTTAGGCAAAAAGAATGTAATAACTGTTATTCAGGTCATATTCATTCTCTGTCAGAACACAAACAGAAGCCTACAGAGGTGGACAAATATGCACTTGCCTTCACGAGGTACTAATACAAATACTGGCAGGTGTGCTGTTGACACTTTCTTCAAAGTCACTGAGGATTTCAAGGATTCTCTTCTCCTCAACCCCAGTTATAGAATTGGTTTCGTGGAACTATCTATACCAGCATGACAAATGGCAGAACAAGCTTGCACATGTGA
The DNA here is from genome assembly GCA_025331215.1 of Actenoides lindsayi. NCBI lineage: Eukaryota > Metazoa > Chordata > Aves > Coraciiformes > Alcedinidae > Actenoides > Actenoides lindsayi. The sequence continues at coordinate 46,332 of WTSP01008250.1, forward strand.
GATAATGATGTTCAGTATAAAACTAGGAGTATTTCAAGATGTTGAGGCATTTGTAGTTCAGTTGAGTGGCCATTTATGAGCATAGAAATAAGCTGCTCTAGCAAGCACCCCAAGGTAATTTACTTGTAACAGTGCCAAGTCCTTAATCCTTGCCTTGGATAGTTTTCACTGAAGAATCCTTCTGCTACCATGAGAGAAAAGTTTAGCATTGGAGATGGCCTTCTTCTAGACATCTGGACATACTTCCATTTGTGCATCAGATCCCCAAAGTTATTATCAACACATTCCAGAACCTCCTGGATTGTTTATGCCCTGCTGTGTTGTCCCTCCAACAGATACTGGGGTAGCTGAAGTCACCCATGAAGATCAGGGTCTGTGAATATGAAGCTGTTCCCATCTCTCTGTAGATGGCCTCACCCACTTGTTCTTCCCGATCAGATGGCCTATAGCAGACATCCAGTACAATGCCCCTTTTGACTGTCTGCTTTCTAATCCTAACATGTAACTGCTCCATTGGTTCCTCATCCATTCCCAGGCAGAGCTCCAAGCACTCCAACTGTTCTCTTACATAAAAGACAACTCTTCTTCCTCATCTTCCCACCCTGTCTTTGCTAAAGAGCCTGTATCCTTCTAATGGAACATTCTAGTCATGGGAGCCATACCATGTCTCCACAATCCCAACAAAATCATAGCCCTCCAACCGTATGCAGATCTCTTCACATTTATTCCCCACACCATGTGCACTAGTGGACAGGTATTTCAGAGATGAACCCCAGCACGTTGAGCTCCTGGAGGGGGTTTGAAGCATTTATCCTCAATGGTGTCTTGTAGGCAGCTTGCTGCCCATGTGCAAGTTCTGGAGGTGACCCAGCCCAGGCCCCATTTTGATGACTTTGTGAACCCTTCTTGCCATGCCAACTCGTGCCCTGTATTTGGCAATCCTTTCCATTGGTCCATCACAGACTGGTGGTCACCCTGCCCCTTCCCCATCAATCCTAGTTTAAAGCCCTCCTTATGAGGACAGCCATCCTATTGGTGAAAACATTTTTGCTCTGCCTAGTGAGGTGTATCCTGTCTCTCCCAAGCAGATGATGATCTGTAAACAGAGTCCCATGGTTATCAAACCGAAAACTGTGAACTGTGTCACCAGTTCCACAGTCAATTACTGATTTCCATTAGTTCCCTCCACCTCACAACCTTTCTCCTCACCAGCACCCTGTGTGATGAAGCTGCATAGGGATGCTTCTGCCAAGAGCTCCTGTAAGACTGTGTTGAAAATACTCTTTCTGTTGATTTAAAGGTAGGCTAGGCCACTATCTTGTTTTGGCTTCAAGGACTTGGACTCATTGATACAGTAATGCTTAGTTAAATATTTATATAAAAGAGATGCCATGGCCAGGAACACAGGCATGGAGTTTATTTGCAGAAGGCAAAAAAATAAGAGAGATGCTGCCCTGAGTCTGCATTTCCCCTCATCCATTTCCTTCTCGCATGACAGAAATTGCTCTCCACCCTAGGGACTGTTATGGATGTGTTCATTACGGAACTGGCCCACATGCTAGCAAAACTCCTTGTAGGTTTTTAGAAGCAGTGTGGTTTACTCTGCCTGTGCCATGCATAGATCAGAGAAGCTCTTCCCATTAATTCTCCCCAGCTCAGGTGAACCAGAGAGTGGTTTGCTCTACAGCCCTGGGAGCATCTTGCTGAGTGATGCACCTCACACTCCCTGGTTATGTATTTTCCCTCTGTTTTCTAAGCAAGTGCACACTGAGCTCTCGTTTCATACATGTAAGTGAAATGTGTAAAAAAATAAACCAAAACAAGTGCTATGAGAACTGCCTCATCATCAAATGCTTCTGAATTTTCACAGTGGGGTTTCTGACTCCCTTTACCCCCTGATTCTTAATCTCACTTCTGTGTAATATGAATGTTGGAAGATAAATAGAGAGATCTTTCAGAAACTGTTTGGGAAGTTACCTTCCCTGGCTGCCAGGCTGGAAAGATATTCCTAAAGAAACTATTGAAAACCTGCTGCAGTGGAACAGGAAGAACGAACGTGTCAGATACAAAAACAATAAAAACCTTCTGCTGGCTCAAAGACAAAACGTCTTACTTAGTTTAACTGTTTCTCACAGACAAGATAATACTGGGGTCTCTTCTATGCATGGGCAACATCTTAAAATAATAAATATTGCCTTAAGAAAAGGACTTTCAAGAATCCTGAAGCTAGCTGATGCATGTTGTCATGGCCCTCAAGGCATCAGCATCTGATGTGCTCTTAGGAGATGAATCAGGCTCCAAAAGTTATCCACGTACAAAAATGAGCTTCCAAACAAGCATAAAAAAAATTTAAAAAATTAAAATATATATAAATGAAATGCTACATAGTTGGGTTTAGATATCCTCTTCATTTTTTTCTGCACCTGTGACCTGAGTGGTGTTTCTCCCTGAGATGCAGCTCTTTCATTTCAGTGCGAAAGGAGATATCTTATGCTAATGGAAACTTGCAAAAGTATGAACTTGGCAAAGAAATCCATAGTGATTAATAAACAGCAGAGGAGAGTCTTTTCTTTTATGATCTACATATGGCTGTCTTACGACTTGATCCAGTCCCCAGGAGCTCCAGTAAGAACTCCAGCTGAGCACTACATGTTAGAAATATCTCCACAAATCTTCTTTCCCTGGAGTTTAGGTCCTTCAATGTGGCTTTAGGACTACCAGCTCTCAAATTCAGAAGCAGACAGTTGTTCCTGAAACAACTGCACAGAGTTATCATGCACACAAAAACCTGAGATCTACAGAAAGAAAAGTCTGATTGTTCTTAGCTGCTGTCAGAAGACAGCAGAGACAAAGAAAAAGGTCGGAGGAAAATTAAAAGGAGAGATCTACTGCATCTTATCGCTCTATTCACACAAAGTGGTGGCTGCCAGTGATGGGCTGCTCTTAAAGATAACACTTGAGGTTTTTTTTCCCAAGTTTTCTCCACCACTGTCCTAACCACTGGTAGATGGAGAACAAGAGGAGGTCAGTTAATGAGCAGAAACTCCAGACTATGCATGTGAGCACATCATGATGTTAGGCTACTGTAAATTTAATCAGACACACCCTGCAATGTGGAAAGAAAATTCCATTTGGGAGAAGCAAGCTGTTTAATTTTCTCCACCATCATCAGTACTCTTAACAATAATTGTTACTGCTATTGTTTTTTAATTACAGTTCCAGCTGCAAAAGAAAAATCGGACCCCTTTCCAGTTAATGTCATATATTCTCCAGCTGCCTTTTTACAGTCAAAAGGGAATGGATTAATCTCCCTGTGCATTCTCTTCTATGCTAAATATACCAGCTAACCATGCTTAATATGAGAACCCTATTGCACAGGGCAGCTTGTCAGATCAAAACACCACTGGATGTACAAAGTGCTCTAAATCACAGCGTCAACACAGAGCTGCTCATGAGGGACCACTCAGGACCACACTGGAATGGTGCAGGAGGGTTATAAAGCCCATACTTTAAATGAGGTACCTACCTATTGCATCTCCTTGCTCGTGCACCATGGAGGCCAGGTCTTTAATGAGCTGGTTCACGTCCAACATGTCACTCTGAAAAGACAGAAGGTCTAACATAAATGATGAATGAATGGGTAATACCCAAGCACAAAAGGCATGTTCCAGAGTTGGGCTTTTGAAAGAAAAAAACAAACCCCAAACAACAAACAAAGCAGAAAACTTCATCTGTGTAGAATTAAATGAAGTAAAAGGCATTTATAATGCCCCTGCAGTAAATCAAAAATCCCCCTAAACCCACAGTTTTGGGTATCTAAGTCAGCCATTTGACTCAAGTTTACTGTAAGAAAGAAGTCAAATGATGAGATTAGATGGTTGCTTTTCAGAAATATGGAGGAGAGAAAAGAACAAAAATAAAAACAACAGCAGCAAGAAGTTATTGTTGATGCAAGCCACTCTTCCCAGAGTGTGGATTTGTATGTGGAAAAAGGCCATCTTTCAGCACAGAGTCTGTCTGATAAAATATTTTCCATCAATGGATGGAGATATGATCAAAACTCACTGAATCTGAAATCTCTTTATTGGGTAAGGCAATATGGAAAGATGTGTTTGATGAATAGATTCATTTATACATTTTTCAAGCATAAAGAAACCACAAACAATATGTAACTAGACTCAGCACTGAAATTTTCAGAGTTCAAACACAGTAAATTGCCAGTGGATTTGTTTCCTTTATTTCTGAACACCATAAATGAGAGCAAATGTGAGCATATGTTGACTCAACATGATGCTGTCTCTTATAGAAATAATTAATCTAGCAATAATAGACATAATAATAGGTAAATATAAATATGCTACCTTTGAGACCTTCAAGACCATTAAGTCCAACCATTAACCCAGCACTACGAAGTCCACCACTAAACCATGTCCCTCAGCACCACATCTACCCAGCTTTTAAATCCCTCCAGGGATGGGGACTCGACCTCTTCCCTGGGAAGCTTGGTCCAGTGATTTACGACCCTTTTGGAGAATAAATTTATCTTAATATCCAAGCTAAACCTCCCTTGAGGCCATATCCTCTTGTCTATCACCTCTTACATTGGAGAAGAGACCAATCCCCACCTCGCTATGGTCTCCTTTCAGGCAGTTGTAGAGAGCAAGAAGGTCTCCCCTCAATGTCCTTTTCTCCAGACTAAACCACCCCAGCTCTCTCAGCCGGTCCTCCTAAGACTTGTTTCTAGACCTTTACCCAGCTTTGCTGCCCTTCTCTGGACATGCCCCAGCTCCTCAATGTCCTTGGAGTGAGAGGCCCAAAACTGAACCCAGTATTTGAGACCAAGCCTCAAGACTGATGAGTATAGGGGACTGATCCCTGCCCTAGTCTTGCTGGCCACACTAGTGCTGATACAGACCAGGATGCTGTTGGCCTTCTTGGCCACCTGGGCACACACTGGCTCAGTCAGAGACTTGTCAACCAGAACCCCAATTCTTTTTCCACTAGGCAGCTTTCCAGCTACTCTTCCCCATGCCTGTAGTGTTGCCTGGGGTTGTTGTGACTCAAGTGAAGGACCCAGCACTTGGCCTTGTTGAACCTCAGCCCACTGGCCTCGACCCATCAATCCAGCCTGGCCAGACCCCGTGCAGAGCCTTCCTACCTTCAGGCAGATAGACACTCGACCCAACTTGGTTTCACCTGAAAACTTGCTCAGGGTGTCTCTGATCCCCTCATCCAGATATATTATATATCACCACATTATGCAGTAGAATTGCATTAATGTGCAATGAACCCTGGGAGTCCCATTGTGAATTCTAGAGTACACCCAATTGTTGAATAACTGAAGAAGTAGGAGAAACAAAAGGTTTAAAAAGCTGGGCCAAATCATAATAAAGCAAAAAACAAAACCCTCCATCAAAGACTGGGTAACGCATCAGAAAACGTACTTCATTCTCTCACTTGTCAAGCATAATGAAGCTTTAATTACGTACAGTATTATTCATAACTTGTAAATACAGCAGAATATTTTGTAAAAGCAATGAAGTTTAAGTAACTTGAGACTGCACTTGAGCACTACGGTAGTAAATCATTGCCAGGAAATGAGGAGAAATTACTAGTGATTTTTTTATGTAAAAAGAGTTTTTTGCTTGTTTGTTGTGTTGTGGTTTTTTTCCTAGAAATCTTTGAAAGGAGAAAGCTAAAGTTTAGGAAAAATGCAAAGCACTGAGAATTAACTTTAATGTGTTGTTCTGCTCTCATTTAACTGCTTAATAAAAGATGATTAAGGAAAAATTAAACAAACAAATTAAATAATACTAAAAAAGCCCAGCATGCTCATTTGTCTCTCTTGGCTAAATTGCCACTGACATCAGTCTTTGCTTTCTGTTACTTGCAGCACAGACAAAATTCTTTCTACTGTTCAGTCAGTCTGTTTTATTTTGTTCTGTCTCTTTTGCAGCACGTTAAGAGAACACAGCTTAAAACTCACAAACATGTTTCTGCCTGTGCATTCAGATAGAGGTTATTATAATACATGGAATTATACAGGTCCCCCACCCCCTCCGAGTATTTCCTCTGGAATAAAACAAGCGGGCAATTCAGCCTAAGAAAGATCAGATTATATATTGACTCCTCATAGGATCCTCCTCAGGTAATTTAATTTAAGGAGTTGGGCTGTCTGCCTACTGATCTCCAGATATTATGGTGAGGAGGGAGGAATGAGAAAGGAAATTCAATGCTGTATATGAGCAGTGCTGCTTCGGATTTGCCATTTATATCCAGGTACTTGGGACGAAACAGCCATCTGCTGCTGCTGAGGATAGATCCTTTTCATAACGTTGGAGCAACACTTGAAATTATTGTTTAGCAAATATGCATTAAAGCCAGTCACTGAGCTGTTAGGAAGGAAAAAAGGCGACTGCTGTATTTAAGGAAAAACAAACAGGGTGAGTCGTAAAGCAGAGAGCACAAAGCAATCTGACCTGAAGCAAGGAATCTGTTGAATAATTTAACCTGGCAATGTGAAGTTTCAAAGTCCCTGATACATGTAAGAAAAACAGAAGAAAGAAAAATAGCCAGAAATAAAGACCTTCCATACCTAGGAGCTATAGTCCTGTTCCTTCTTGCCAGGTTAGCTCTATCATGAAGTACCTCTGAACTTGCCAGGCATCAGTTCCTTGGCAAAATCAGATTGCCTTTGGTTTCCCATGTTTGCACATCCTATGTGGAATTCGCAGTGAAATGGAGCTCCTCATAAATCTATCTGACTCCACAGAAACCGAGCATACAACAGACAGCCACTGTTCCAAAACCAGTCTCCTTGACAGCTACACTAGGCTGGGGTTTCTTGGGTTTCAATCACTACCAGCCTTCTTATCTGGCCACAATTCACTCACTACATTCTGCAGATTTAATTTTTTTTTTCATCTAAATCCCCTTTTTCTTTTTTTCCAAAGGAGAAATCCATTGTGCGGATTAGTTGACAGGATTTAATGTCATCCATGCTGGAACAAAAATAATTAAGCTAGTCAACAGGAAAATCAGAGATGGCAAAAAGAAATGGCAGTAGCCAAAGATGACAAAAAAACCCCAGAGAAATGCCAGTGAACAAGTCATGCAGACGAGAAAACGAGAGAAATGAAAAGACTTTGGGTCCATAAAGATCTGGAGGATTAACTCTCACCAGAAAAAGTTAGTTTGGAAACTTCTTAATAGAAAGAACTAGGTCAAAATGGCAAGACAATTTGAGTCATTTAACCTGACTTGGAAGGTGAATAATGGCACTGCAAAGTACTGAGATTTGGGGGAAAAAAAAATCTGAAATTGCAATTCTGGCACAGAAATGGTTGGAAATACAATTTTGCAGATAAACTAGAAAATTCCATTTCCCGTTTTTTAGTTTAACCAGAGCACAATTTCAGCATTGGAAAAATTAATCTGGGACCGAGTCAGGTTGTAAAACCCAGACACTGTTACCAAGATGGGAACAACCTCATCATAAAGCCCAGCAGCTCGTTGCCCCATGGGATGAACATTACTGAGGTATTTGCCTAGACAGAAAATAAGCAAACCTCCGCTCGCTTCCACTTTCATGTTAGTGGGGTGAAGATTTATCCACACTGAAAACTTTGAACATAGCCCTGACCTTAATGATCTCCTAAGGACACTTTTGCATTCCGGCCACGAGAACGGTGTTAAATAAACCAGACCAGGGAAACACGCTCTTCTCAAGAGGATACAGAAGAAGCACGTGGTGTCAAGAATTTCTCTCTCACATTTACCCAGATCTCAGCATCCAATGTCAGCTCAGGTCCTCGAGGAAAGAGTCACACGTATTTCTAAGAATGTTTGCCTTCGGGTTGGATAAAAAATGGGATCAGAAGTATCAGTGGCCTCTCCTATTTAGCAGGTAAGCTTTTGTGTGTACACAAACCATCCATCCATTTTTTTAAAGGACTACAAATTAGCATTTAAATTAACTGCTGACACGATGTTCAGGAGATGCTGAATTCTACAAGTGAGGTCTCATTCTGCCCCACCATCTACTCCTCAATAAGCAGCCTGGAGAGCAACAAACCCGCCTGGATGCGTTTCCTATGTGACCTGCTCTAGGTGGTCCTGCTCTGGCAGGGGGGTTGGACTCGATGATCTTTCGAGGTCCCTTCCAACCCTTAAGATACTGTGAAACCTGAAGGAGATTCTGAAAGATGTCATATGGCATCCATGTGTGTATTTCTGTATAAGGAAGAACTCCAAAAGAAAAGAGAGCAAAACAAACACCCACCCCGTGCTTGTTATCTTTAAGGGGGGAAAAATCCCAAACAACAGAAAATAGAACAAAAAGGGGGAAAAAAAAACCAAACCCACAACCCTTTGTAGCGTCTGCATGTTTTACCAAAGAGATGCTTCTTGTGCATTGTCCCATCTGCAGCACCCTTGGGGCATCTCCCACCCGTGTGTGAACCGCAGATGCAGCGCACACAGAAAGACTAATCGAAGCGTGGTGTTCGTCTACCCCTGTTCTCTTCTGCAAGATAAAGGAAGGAAGGGAAAAGGAAAAAAAAAATAATACACAAAGAGCACAAGCTTCTCTGGTGCTAGATGGACCAAACCTAAATCTTGCTGCAACAGCCTTTCGACAAGTATTTTTCTCTTGTCTACAGCTGGGGGGGAAAAAAATGACATTCTATAAATCAAACTGATTCAGCCTAAGCAACAACAGACCAGCAGAAAATTGTTTTGAGGGCAGAAGCTATCCAGAACAGCAATTACAGACTGAGTTAGATCTCCTCTGGGACTGAAGAACAGCCAGTGTGGGGAGTTTCCCTCTCCCTCTTGCTCACTTGTGCGCGCTTCCTCGCTGCTTTGCTGTCTTAGTGGTCTCTGTCACTTCAGGAAGCGTAGCCCTGCACTGCATAATTAAAATAGTTGTGCCAAGCTTCAGCATGCTAATCCAGCACCTACCTGGGGACACCAGGCTCAAGAAACCCAACCTGAAGAGTGTTCCTGTCTATCAAAGCCCAAAAGAAGAGGCTGCGGGAGGTAAGATGCCTCAAGCTTACCAGGGAGAGAGGTGAGACCATTGAAGAGGGCATCTTAACAGGGATGAATAATGAGAGATCCTGGAAGCAGCCAGCTACTAATAATATTCATTGTGCCTGTGGTAGGTTGACCCTGGCTGGATGCCAGGTGCCCACCAAGCTGCTCTATCACACCTCTCCTGAGCTGGACAGAAGAACGAAAATGCAATGAAAGGCTTGTGGGTCAAGATAAGGACAAAGAGAGATCACTCAGCAGTTACTGTCATGGGCAAAACAGACTTGACTTGCAGAAATTGGTTTATTTACCAAACAAATCGAAGTACGGTAATGAGAAATAAAACCAAACCTTCAAACACCTTTCCCCCAGCCCTCCCTTCTTCCCAGACTCAACTTCACTCCCAATTTCTCTACCTCCACCCTGCCAAGTGGTGTAGGAGGGAGAGGAAGGAAGGTTGTGGTCAGTTCATCACATATTGTCTCTGCTGCCCCTTCCTCCTCACAGTCTTCTCCTGCTCTAGTGTGGGGTCCCAATCATGAGAGACAGTCCTCCATGAACTTATTTAACATGAGCCCCTACCACAGGTTGCAGTTCTTCATGAGCTGATCCAGTATGGATACTTTTCACTGGCTGCAGTCCTTCAGGAACAGACTGCTCCAGCATGGGATTCATGTGGAGCCAAGAACCTGCTCCAGCATGGGCTTCCCATTGCTCCTTTGGGCATCCACCTGCTCCAGCACAGGGTCCTCTATGGGCTGCAGGTGGATATCTGCTCCACTGTGGCCCTCCATGGGCTGCAGGGGGACAGCCTGTCTCACCATGGGCTGTAGGGGCATCTCTGGTCTGACACCTGGAGCACCTCCTGCCCCTCCTCCTCCACTGACCTTGGTTTCTGCAGAATTGTTTCTCTGACATATTCTCACTCCTTTCTTCTGGCTGCAGTTGCACACCAGTGCAAGTAACCAGATACGGTTACTACCTATTTTAATGATCTAGTTGAATGAATTGGATATAAGAGCCCCAGCTCACCTCTGACAACCCCAAGTGTGTGTCTTCCCACCAGCAGCAATCTGAGCATCAATAGGTATGGGTGGCAGTTCCCTTGGAAAACTCCTCTCAGCCACTGAACCACATTTGAAGACATATCTTGATAGCCTACCTTAATGATAAGCATCATCTCTGATACTATCACAGAATCATAGAACAGCAGGGGTTGGAAGGGATCTCGAAAGATCATCTAGTCCAACCACCCTGCCAGAGCAGGATCACCTAGAGCAGGTCACACAAGGAATGCACTGTCCAGGTGGGTTTGGAATGTCTCCAGAGAAGGAGACTCCACAACCTCCCTGGGCAGCCTGTTCCAGTTCTGTCACCCTCACCATGAAAAAGTTTCTCCTTATGCTTACGTTGAACCTGCTATGTTCCAGCTTGTACCCGTTGCCCCATGTCCTATCATTGGTTGAGACTGAGCAGAGCCTGGCTCCGTCCTCCTGACACTCACCCTTTACATATTTATGAGCATTAATGAGGTCACCCCTCAGCCTCCTCCAAACTCAAGAGCCCCAGCTCCCTCAGCCTCTCCTCGTAAGGGAGATGTTCCCCTCCCTCCATCAACTCTGTGGCTCTGCACTGGACTATAAAACGCATGAGAGGCACGAGAGGGCAACAGCAGGTTACTGTGAGCTGTGTTGAAATCTTTCAACCACCTTTTGCACTACGCTCTTTCTCTGAAGCTTCACAACCATACATCTGGGTCAGATTGCTTGCAAACATGCATTGCTCTCGCTATCTCCCATGTGCTCTGTATCCCTCAGTGTTTGCCTTTATAGAGATTGAAGACTGTTTAAGGCAGGTATTTTCTTTCATGGGCACTTTATCAGTTCCAAGTCTCTGCTGAAGGTCAGAACTGGACTGTTAGTCTAAGGGAAATAAAATAATACAAATGATCAGAAGACATACTTCACCCTTTTAAAAACCATTAGATCTGGAAATAGGAGATGTATTAATGGAGCAGGTCATCAATAGTCCTGGGTTTAACAAGGTATCTTCACTTTATACTTGGGAAAATGCAGTGTACAATAAGTCAAAGACCACCTAAAAAGTTTGTCTTACTATCTGCAGTTTTAAACTTCAAATTAATTTACATCCAAAGTTTCATTTAAATTCAGCAGTTTGTGTAGGTTTATGGCCTCCTATATATATGTATATATATATTTGTGTGTGTGTATATATATATATATACACAAAGCTAGTAAAGGGTTTGGAGCATGTCTCTTATGAGGAAAGGATCTGGGGCTGTTTAGCCTTGAGAAGAGAAGGCTGAGGGGAGACCTTATTGCCCTCTGCAGCTACCTGAAGGGAAGCTGTAGCCAGGCAGAAGTTGGTCTGTTCTCCTTGGTGACAAGTGAGAGAACAAGAGGAAATGGCCTGAAGTTGAACAAAGAGAGGTTCAGGTTGGATATCAGGAAGCATTTCTTTCCAGAAAGGGTTGTCAGACATTGGAATGGGCTGCCCAGGGAGGTGGTGGAGTCACCATCTCTGGAAGTGTTTAAGAGGCAGTTAGATGTTGTGCTTAGGGACATGATTTAGTGGTTTTGATAGGGCTGGGAATAAGGTTGGACTTGATGCTCTTGAAGGTCTCTTCCAGGCAAAGCTATTCTATGATTCTATATATATATGGCCTCACATATGCATGTACATGTGAGTATTTATACAAGCACATATACATGTTTTCTTGTGTTCTGCAAACACATCCACCTGCAAAAATAGCAACTTTATATATAGCTACACTAATAATTTTAAGATCTAACTTGCCCCCAACATACACCAGGTGTTAAATGAGCATTTGAGGCTTAGCAGATTGCAGAGATAAAAACACAGCCTATTTCTGTCTACAGTACCACAAGACAGACCTTAATTCTCAGGCTTTTTTTCCTGGCTAAACACTCTGGTGCAAGATAAGCATGAACACTGATATGTTCTGATAACAGACAAGCAAACAAAAAAATAAAATAAAAATGGGTTTGCCTTGCTTAATTTTGACAAACAAGCTGCACTGATTCCAATTTGCCTTTGAGTTCAGGCCGTGACGGTTCGATATCAGGCAGGGCAAGGGTGAAAATGGCCCTCTTGGGAAATTGAGGGGCAACACTCGTGTGGGGAACAAAGGAATTATGCAGCAGAGTCAAGGTGCAGAGCAAACAGAGAAATATTTCAGAAGTCACTCGTGATGGGGAAGGGCACGTGCATTTACACATTCTGCAGCGCACGGCCCTTCCTTCATCCCCACCGTCCTCCTCTTCCCCTAGACACTCATCAAGCCCCTCATAGCCAGTTGCCTTCCAAGAGGAAAAGCAGAAGGGAGCTGACAGAATGGCTTAGGCTGGTAGGGACCTTAAGAGTTCATCCCATCCAACCTCCCCGCCATGGGCAGGGACACCTCTCAACTAGACCAGGCTGCTCAAGGCCTCATCCAACCTG
>WTSP01008251.1:0-53460 GCA_025331215.1 Actenoides lindsayi
TAAATATATAAAAATATATCTCTTTTTCAAGTCAGTATGAATTTCAAGACCAGGAGAGAGCAAAGCAAGAGATGACTTATTTGAGTTTTAAATCAGGGACTCGCTGTGACTCTGTGTGTGTGTTTGTTTCCTGAAAATGCAAATTTCTTGACGTAATGGGTAAAGTATCAAACTGTGATTTAAACGCACAAATCAAGCGAGTGTCCCTTTTCCTATCTGTCGGTAATGTTCTTCTGCCAAATGTTAGGCATGATTTTATTTTTTCCTAATAGAATGTGCATCTCTTTTCCTTTGATAGTCATATTGATGGGTGCAATAATTGTCTTTTTTCTTGGTTTATTGTGTTTTCTCAACTTTCAGCAGCAAATCCTTTTCAAGTTTTACTTCTTTTATGGTCTGGTACTTAAAAAAGTTGATAATTCTGTAGGGCTGTGCATAAGACTCAGTATTTTGATGTGTTGTAAGAGTCATGTATCGGTAGCTGGTATCTCTCCTTTTATCTTTTCCAGTAGAAATATCTCAGTTGTTACTGACTATATTTAGCAAGTGAGCTCAATCTATCTCCTCTATCTGTTTTCCTCTATTTGTCCCTCACTTGAAGGGTTTGTGGCACTCGATGGTGGATAAATGCAAGAAAAATCTAATAATGTCTTTCTAATGTGCCCATTTATTTGGTATCATATTTTATTTTAACTCTTAATGCAACTGTATAATCATAGCTCCCTTGCTATAATTGGATTTCAAAGTATATTCCTGCCATTTAATTACATCTATAGCCTTTCTACAAGCTTATTCAAAGTAATTAGTAATCTTATAATTTTTAGTGAAATTATATTTTATATACACTGTGCTCGTTTTTCTCTTCAGATTCTTCAACACATTTTACACCAGTTTTGCTTTTTACACTGGAATTTCTGGCATGAATAATCATTAAGGTGCTTGGGGTTTTTTTGTGTGTGTGTGGTGTTTTTCCGTTTGTTTGGGTTTTTGTGTGTGTTTGTTTGTGGTTTTTTATTATTTTTTATTTTTTAATTTTTTTTTTTCCACTCTTAATGTAAACAGAGTCTAATCCAGCTTTCACTGAAGTCAATGGTAATCTTTTCATTTACTTCAGTGGAAACTGGATCAACCTAATAGGCTGCAAATTGCATTCCAGGCGAAGTCACATCTTATCACGGAACTCATCGTGAAGCAAGGCATGGGGTATGGATGGAAGAAACAAAATAGTTCACTTTTTTCCCCAAATTTTCTTGCCACATAATTTCTACATTCTCTTGTCCAACTTTAATGATTTTTAGCTCATAAGTTATGACATTGCTGCAATTTTGAAAATATCAGTTTTGACCTGATCTGACAAATTAACCCCCACTTCCAGTTAAAGATTTTCCTAAAAGGATCTAGAACTTTGCTTTCCAGACACCAAATTATCTATTAATCTCAATTAGGATAGCTTGAAACAGAGCAATTTTTCAGATTAAAAAAATAAAAAAATCTGAATTTTTAATTGCAAACCAAACATTTGATTTTTAATTTTTTTTTTTCCTCAGCTCTCTGTGGTTTCACTTCAGAGCTGTGTCAGTTCATTAATATAATTGGTCCTCTTGCTGCTGAATATGAAAACCTGTAAACAATTCCATCTAAAAGTGTAATTCCAGCAAATTACATTCACAAGTAGGCACAAATCTACGATGTTCGCTTTTTCCAACATTTCTATTTTGCAGCTGAGGTGTGCTAACTATATGCACCAAATTGGATTATTGTTGTTATTATTTTTAAGCTACTGCAACTTGCTTGTTAAGGAGTTATTTTTCCCTTCTGCACTGCTCCCACTCTGTTGATTAGAGGTTTGTTGCTTTGGTAATGTCTCTCTCTCCTTCAGGCAGTTAATGATTACAGACAACTCTCTAACCCATAATTTTGGGGGAAGGTTATTGAGAAGGTGATATGGAAACAGTTGTAATTGTATCTGTAGCTTAGAAATGTGCCTAGTCTTTGCTGGCCAAGTATCAGATCCTGGGGTTTGGAGTGGAACGTGTGCTGGTGTCCAGGGTTCAAGACACTTTCCTGTGTTATTTATTCCCAACTCGTGCCGGTTGGTAAGGATAGAAAGAACCTGGTGGAAGATGGCAAGCTGCTGTTTAATTCTTAATACGTCAATGTGAGTGGTGCCTGTTCTAGCCCAGGCAGAAGGTGACCCTTTGTAGGCTTGAGGATGGAACCCTTTGGACCTCCAAGGAGAAATGCTCAGGCAGTGGAGGGGGGTGGCCCATAACTCCTGGTGTGATTTTAGAGCCTCAGGAGCCTCAGAGCTGAGGCATCTTTGGTTTCAGAGGGCAGGTTAACAGTCGTTTGTTTGTCCGGCCTTTCGATTGAAAATAGCTCAGCTGAACGCTTCGTATTGGAGCTTCTGTTGTTCTTCCAGCATGGAGAAGAGTTGTTTGTCAGCCTTAAATGGAGAAAACCTTAACTTTAGGCATGTGGTAACTAATCATTTGAATGGAGGAGTGTGAGCACCCATGCACCAGAAATTCAAATAGTTATACTGCAGTTATTTCCATATTGTACGTAGGTGCCTCACCACTAACACTACTGGGAGCCACGTTCCCACGTCACGGGGACGCTCCTCATGAGAAGTTGGATTTTTCCAGTGGATTCATATGAGCAATTTGTAGTGAAATTTTGTCAGAAAACGACTAGTGTTTTGCCACTTTAAAACCATGGAAACATCACAATGTTCTCTTTAGAAACGACTCCACGAATTAATTGCAAATTACTTATTAATGAAACAAATATTCAGCTGTCACTTGAACTGAACTACCTGATATGCTTAATGATTATTTTTTTAGAAAACACTTTTGTGTTTATTTGATCTGCCTTAGTGTTAACAGCGGTAGAAAAAGAGGAAAGCATTTGGTGTCGGAGTGGAAACTTGAAACTAGCAAAAAGGAGAAGAAAAACATCAGCCAATAACAGCAGAATAGGTGAAAAGCCCAAAGAAATAGCAGATCCTTAACAATTATGTTGGAAAGCTGCTTCCCCCAGCAGCCCTAGTTAGGTAATGAGGGTAAAATATGGTGGGGAAATCTGGCAGTGAAGGTTTTCACAGTAACATTAATTCAGTCCCGTTCCATGTCCGTAAAACGAGCACGAAAGAATTCGCCTCGTATGGGGCGGGTAAATGTTTGCAAACTGCAGAGAGACTCTCAAATGAATGTGAAATATCATCTGTAGTTCTGCAAATGGTAATAAAAATAAATGCTGCTCGTTAGGGAACGCGCATTCCCCGTGGCTCTGCTGTTAGCCTGGGACAACATCACTGAGCTTCCAAGCCCAGACCTTCCCAGTCCTGCTTGTCCCAGCTGAGCCCTGGGGGAACTTCATGGGTGACCGTGGTGCATCCGAGGTGCCTGTTCCACAGGCAGTTTGCTGAAGCCATGCATTTTTTCCACGTGCTTTCCATCTCAAGGGGCAGATATAAATAGGCAATAAAGCCTCGACGCCCTTTGCTGTGCTGCTCCTGCTGTTTACAAGAGCAGGGGGACGGGGCGGTACACGAGCGAGGCAGGTACGCCGGGATTTTGAACGTATCTCACGTGTCCTTCTGCTGGTGCTGCTCAATTATTTACCACTCAGAAAGCGTGTGCTGGTGTAAGATATTTAAAGGAGGGAATCTGAGGTGAAACCCCATCCGTTTACCCAGAGCTGACACTGGAATATTCATTATCACATTAAATCTAACCGCAGCGAAAATGACGGCTTCCGTTGATTATGTGCTTGCATAAAAGACTTCTTTGGTGGCAAGCCTGTGTGCCAGGGATCTGAATATAAAATCTAAGTAAGTAGAAACCATTCTCTTTATGGTAAATTTGCCTTCTTGGAAGTTATGAGACTTGGCAGGTTTAAACTGTGTTTTAAACCTGTGGTGGATTATGTGATTTTTCTAACTGGCCACAAGCAATATTAGATGAGCACACATCGCACATGCCCAATCCCAGCCACAGGCAGGAATCAGGATTTCCCATGCTAGGAAAAAAAAAGAGAAAACGTGGATTTGACATCCAGGGAACAGTAGGTATTTATCTCAGTATGACGTCACTTTTGCAGGGTTGGTACAGAGGTCTCTTCTGGAGCGCTGGGGCAAACAGCCCTTTCTGCACACGCCTGCCCTTCCTTCTTCCCCTTCATCCTGAGTGCATGCTGGAGCAGCACAACTTCGAGAGGTGTTTGAGGAACCCTTTGGATTTATAACTGCAGAAAAGTTCAGGAAAATGCATGGGATTGGCCCAAAAAGAGACACAAGGTATTTCTTCCCTCTCTTCACCCATTCCCTATTGCCTCCTTTTCCCACTCCACCAGGGATCTTGTTGAATATAAAGGCTGAATTAAATCTTCCCTGGGAGGTAGAGAAAATACGATGAGATGAAACACTTGGAAAGGCCACCTCTTGAGCAGGTTGTCCCACCGGGAAGCAGGAGGGCTGGTTGTTCTAGCCCTCTTTGGTCTGTAAATGAGCTTCAAAGAAACAAGGCATAGTGAGGGCTGGGTTTGGTGGAGGTGGGCAAGTAGAGAGATGGGAGAATAAAACCTCTTTCTGTTAATGCTAAGGATGATGATTCACTCACAATTAGTAATTCATTGAAATATGTAACTGACTGCAACAGCACAAAGAATTAAAAAAAAAATAAATTAAAAAGTCAAGTTCCTCCATCCCATAATATTTATAGCACACTTTCTGCTTTGGCAAATGACATATATGGAAAAATGTGACCAGAGGCCAGGCTTGCCAAGTCATAAATGGCAATGGAGAAAGCTTGATTGGGAGCGTGGTTGCAATGAATCCATCATCTTCCAGAAAATCACAAGCTTTTTTTTCTCAGGACACTGGAGATACTTTATGGCACATTGTTCTCTTGATGCCTCTTGTTTTTATATTGAGTTAGAAACAAACTTAGTGAGTGAGAAGAAACCATAAACATACAGTAGATACAAAGGTGCCAAGCACCTTCAGCTTTCACTGATGTTTGCAGAGCCTGTAGACAGAAACGAAATGAGCTGTAACTATAATTGAGTGGCAAAAAAAAAATAAAATGTTTCATCGATATTTAAAGGAGGAATTACATGTGCCACAAATCCCCTTTTATATTACACTTAAAATCCCCTTACCTGCTCTTTAGTTTTTATGGTTTTCCTTATCTTAAGTGTCATGTAGTCATATTTCAACAGGATTTGCTTCCTCGCTGCCCATCAGCTCTTCCTTTCTAGTGCCACCTTAATGCCAGAACACCACCCCAATGGTTTCCTTCTACCACCCTTTGATGTCAGAGACCCAGGGATTTGGATTTCTTTTCACTCGGGTTCAAACAGAAGAGAAAAATACCTGATTTCTGGGGGTGACAGGGACTATTTTCAAATGTAAAAATCCAGAGCTAGAGCAGGGGAATAATGGGAGGCAAATGCAACTCTTGTTTGGCTCCTGACGTTGAGTGTTGGTCATGGGGGAGCAGCCTCGCTGGGACTCGATGGCCATGATCTGCTCTGCTGCTGACCGTGGAAATGCTTCTCCTGGCCCGGGGGAGAGGATACAGGCAGTGTGCTCCACATCAGGTCTGCACTAGCAGGAGGATCATCCTTTGAGGATATTAAAAGTATTAATCCACAAGTGGAGAGGGCAAGGCTGTGTTCTTCTCCGCACGCCCACGTGGCTTGTGTAGGTTGCCCAGTTAGATCTGTGTTTTGCTGAATTAGAGGCATCATTTTGAGAGCCTTCCTGGTTTTATTAATCCTAAAAATATTGAATTAGTAATCTTTGTATATATATCTGTCCTATTTTCAGAGTTAAGGAAGACTTTGTATGTTGTGTCTTACTAGTTAAGGAGCATAATGGTTAAGGTCTCCTTGAAAGGGGAGAATATTTTTCTTCCAGTGGTGACAGGAACTCTTCCAAAACAGTTATGTGCTGCCATCTGCACTAACAAAATAAAAATAAACTAAAATAATATAATATAAATCCATTCTAATTCATCATATGAGTTAGTCCTTGGATCACAGTGGTCTGTTGAGTATAGCTGGAGATATTATCCTCTCTCGTACTGTCTTTGCTGGGCATCAAGCCCTCATGATAATTCATAAGAAAATGTACTTTTAAAAGACATTCAGTGTCTGCAGTAGCCAGTATTTGAATCTCTGCTCTTGAATTAGTTTGGAATTAAACACAAGGGGTGGGTGGGTTGGTTGGTTGGTTTGTTTTTATATAAAAAAAAAAGTGCCCCAAAATGCAGTTAACCCAAACCCTGAGGAGTTTGTGCCAGCAAAAGTCAGTCTTGGTATTTTTCAAATAATATTTGCATGATATCTCACAAAGCTGAGCATGTTACAGGAATCCAGTAGGTCATCTCTGTCACACTGGTGGGGGTCAGAAGATGCTCGTTCCTGCTTAGTGCTGTTAATGGCAAAATAAGTTAGAAGTTGGATCTGCTAAAGCAGCGCCAGGGGCTCTCTCCCCAGGAGGGCTGTGCCCTTCCCATTATAAGGATGACTCTTGCCTTTCTCCAGTCTGGTGTTGTGTGAGCTGGTTCTGGTGGGAGCATACCGGAAGGAGACGGGTACTACCAGAATGTAAGCAAAGCAGGGTGCACAGGAGGTGAGCAGGGGACAGGACAGAGGGATGTCTGGGACAGACTCTTAAAGGACAATTTGAGAAAGAAATGCTTGCTTGGAGGAAGATTAAAGAGGTCTTCTTCCAGATACAGATGTGACAGAAAGAGGGAAGGCTGGGAAGAAGGCAGAAGTGGGTGGAAGAAGCCGAAGCAAGGGCTGTTGCTGAGGCTGACAGCTTGAACGATAAGAGGAAGGGGCTCGTTCGACATTATTTTGGTTAATGAACATGGGAAGAAGACAGAACCACCCGGGCTGACTGTCTGCGGGGGAAGAGGCTCGAAGAGTGAGGAATATGTCTGAAGCAAATGAGAAGCCACCACAAGGTTGGTCATGGGACCAATAGAGATGAAGGGTTTAGAAAGCAATGGCTTTAGCAGTGGGAACAGGCTTATAGCAAGGAAATGGGAAATGAAGAATAGTATGAGCTGCATGGGAAGCATTGTTGCTGTTACTATTATTACTATAATAATTATTATTATTATTTACTACAGGCAGGCTTGTTTTGAGTCTTATAAAGAGCTTCTGTCAGAAAAGTAGAAACCAAGTTCTCAGTGTCGACTTTTAATTCTGCTTTGTTTATTAGAGCAAAGACTGTTAGGTCTGTTTTACTAATATCTTGTAAGTAAACAGTGAGAACATTTGGTGTGGTAGAGGTGATTAAGATGATTAACCACTGAAATTTGGGTCCACCCTGAGCATATAAGAAGGAAGAAAAGGATGACAATTAGTACATTAATAGAAACTATTAAAGGGTAGTAATAATGGTTTTCTATTATTTATGGTTTTAGAGAGGGAAAGTTGATTTTTGGCCCAAAGCAGTAGACACGAGTACTGAAGAAGGAGAAAAACCTTTTAACCGAGTAGAAATTTAAGTTGTGAGCTGTAAAAGGAAGTAGAGCTGCATATTGAGGAAAATTCAAAAAGATAAAAACGATTTCAGTTTGGTAGTTCTTTACTGGTTCTGCAGTTTGGCAGCTGTCAACATCTCAAAATATCATCTCACCCAAACTGTTGAAAGAAAGAAACCCTTTGATTTTTCCCTTGAGACTCCCAAGCTGAAAATGGACTCTTTGTAGTCTCAGCCTCATTTCAGACAGTTTTTTTGTTGTTGTTGTTTTTTTTTTTTTAAAACATTCTTGCTGGCAGAACCAACTAATTCATAAATAGAGTCTCTGTTAATTAAATAAGTTTTATCGTTTTAACTTGCCTTTTAAAATGAAAAAGAAAGTAAATCTCTAACGTTTTCTTCTTTATTGCAGATCTTAAGGGACTAAGCATCGCATTTCTTGCATCATTAATAATGCAAATTAGTTTTTGTTTGGGCCTCGCATAAGTTTATAGTTAGAAGTAAATATTTAATGCCCAGATCTGGGAAATCAAATCCCGTATAGCAGAAATTTTACTTTATATAGTTATTGAGAGTTAATGTAAGAAAGATGGGAGGCAGTGTGCTTTCTGTTTATTTAACCTTTCTTGCTCCTGCTTTTCTTTCAGGAGAACTCTTTGTAACTTGTCATTAAACACTGTTATATTCCTGCAGTATCTGTTTTTACTATCGTTACAGTAGCCACAGCGTTCAGCATTTAATACCATTTTAAAGTAAAGGTTAAACATATACAGCGTACTTAGGGCTTACAAGAATTATATTTTTGGTCCCGATTATTGGCAGGAAAAACCAGGTGATTATTTCTAATAATATCTAACAATTTGTTAACTTTGCAGCAGTTTTTCTTCGATTGCTTAACGAGGCAATAGTCAGACAGCCAAATAAGATTAAACTTCACTCGAGGCCTCTCTATCGTGCATAGTAAAGGGTAAAATACTTTGAATTGTTTACTTGTTAGCGCAGAGGTAGGCTGCAGTGAGTGTAGATATCCTATAGTAAGCTTTTTCTGCCTTGTGCTTTTACATGTTATTCCTGAAAATATTGTCCCTCTCTCCCTCTGAAACGTCTGTAGGAATGATGCTATTGCAGACAAATTACAGATGTTTCACCACGACATCTGTGCTTGCAGCGGTGACTCTGTGTGTCTGTGGTGGATAACAAAAAATAATAAGCGTCCTGTTATTTTGTGCGTGAAATCTGATAGTGAAAAAGACACCAGAGAGAATTCTTTAGTGATAAAAATTTAAATAGAGCCATTTATCAATATGACAGAGATTTGACCTGAAAGTTAAAGTGTTTGAAAGTTAAGTGGGGTTGTGTAAAGAAAGTTGAGGCTGCGCTACAGATAGACCATAGGTTTTGTAAGTTATTAAATCAAAATAAAAGGTATTGACAAAACAATAAATTGCCTCCATCACCCCCTCTAATAGCTTCTGAGAGCACTAAATACATTCTCCACACTAAAGATGTGTGAAGCTCTCCCCTTTCTCATGCTTTTGTCCTTCCACTCCAAAAACATGCGTGCAGTGGTTGGTTTCATAACAGACTTGGCACTAAATTGCGCCTGCGAACGCTCTGCCAGAGAACTTGCTCGGAGCAGCATCGTGGGGAGCAGGAGCTGTGGCATTGCTCTGCTTTCAACAGGACTATGGAACTTTGCAGGTGGGGTCCGAATCACTCTCTTGAGTATTAAGAAAAAATAAATTATGGCACTAATGTCTTTGCTGGGAGAAGGGAGAGCGCAGTGTGGTGCTTTTGGCTCTCCTCGGGAGTCCTCGGCACCGCTTCTGTGCTGGAAATCGATAGAATATGGAGCATCTGGCAGTCCCTTTGGACAGGGGTGCTCTGGGGAGTGAGGAGCCGTGTGGCAGTTAATGCCACCTGCTTAATGATGCCACGTAAAACCCTTCGCTGTTACCATCGTCTTCCTAGGAGAGTTTGCTCACGGAGGGGGAAGGCAAACGGCTGCAGGACCCACTGGCACCGGGAGGTTGTGGGGGTGGATGAGGGGTAGCATTTTGCCCCCAGATTCATGGGCTGGGACCTGTTTTTTCCTCTGGCTCCTCCGACTCCACGGGGTTGGAGGGGCATACCCCCTACCTACGGCTTCCCCACCGAGGAGAGAATGAGGCTGGCTCTCTTTGGCTTGAAAACTACACAGATTTGAGACTATTTCCCCTCCTGCAGATTTTTCCATGGAGAGGAGCGTAGAAGACATTACTATTTATAGTGCACAGTACGTGTACACAGCGTGACATCCACCGGCTTTTCAAGCAAGCATCCTACCAGTTTGGAGGGGGGAGGCTTTCCATCTTGGTGTCCCCCAGATGCCCTGTCCCCTCTCCCGGGGAGGTGGGCAATCACACAGGGGTAACACCCATCTCCCCTTGTCTATAGGCTTCTTTTGCTGCTTTTTAGATGAAGATACTTGCCCCCCCTGCCGTGGAGCTGCTCATGAGGCTCAAAGTCAAAGCAAGGTTTCAGCATGAATAACGTGAGTTTTAAGGGGAGGGAGAGGGACCCAAAGAAATGAAGGTGCAAGGGGGTGGCAGGGTCTGTTTTGGGGACAGACTGCTTGTTGTGTGTGTGAGGAAGTGAAGATGGAAAAGTTTTCTGGTTTAGTTAATGGTTTGGGGGAGTTTCAAGGGGATGAGGGCCAGCAGTGGGACTCGGGTTTCCCCGCTGCCCTCTCCCTGGGTTGCACAGCATCTCTTTACGTTCACGTATGGGTTTGGGAAACCAGAACATCTTCATCTAAGCTTGATTCCTGATATGGAAAAGATAGCTGATAATGGCAATAAAAATAACAGTAAGCAGTTGGAAAGGCCCAGCTCAAATCATGCTCTGTCAACAGCTTTGCAATCTGTATAAATACGAGCGGAAAGACAAACAGCTCTGATTTTTCTTTAAGAATGTGAGTATCCATTGTCGAAGATTTAAATTAGGATGTTTCACTTGTACTGTATGTAAATTCCTTTTTGGCAAATAACCCATGTCCACTAATGTATGTGTATTTTGGGTCTGTATAGTTTTGGTCTCTGTGAAATACAATGAAATTTGATAGCACACAGAAATACTTGCATGGAATGTCAAATTTTTTTGTGTGTGTGCGCTTCTCACATATCCATAAAAGAGTTTACACATTTCTAATTACTCATTCAAAAAGAGACTTTACAGCACTTTTAAAAGAGAGCCAATTTTTTCCCTACTGTGTTCTGTTTTTACAGCTTGTGGAAAGCTTATTTAACGAAAGTTTAAGTAATCAGCGAAAGTCATTTCTGAGAAAAGACTGACAGATATGAAGCCTCTTTTCACACTTCATAAGAGGTGGAGATAGTAGCCATAAAATTTACAGCTGAATAGTACCCTGTTTAGCTTAAGTTATAGAATTATTAGTGTTTCAGGCATGCGATAGATTTTTAGGGCAGTTAAG
Source organism: Actenoides lindsayi (assembly GCA_025331215.1). Classification (NCBI taxonomy): domain Eukaryota; kingdom Metazoa; phylum Chordata; class Aves; order Coraciiformes; family Alcedinidae; genus Actenoides; species Actenoides lindsayi. Next base: position 10,977 of record WTSP01008251.1, read on the forward strand.
TATTTTAAATGCTTGTATACGCTTTGCGTAGCTGAGCTATAAGCGTGCAACGTTAATGGCAACCTGTCCCTCCAAACCTACCACCCTGCATGCTCCCATGGGGCTGATGTTGTGCTAGAAATATGTGTTTGCAGCTGACTTAGCTTCGTGGGATATTAATGAAAATACTAGTGATATGTTCCCCTCACGCAGACTCACCTCTGGCTATGAAAATATGAATTCCTGGGAGGTGGAAGTGAGCAGACAGGGTATGTTGCTAAGAAAGGAGTCAGCAGGGAGGTCAGCACCATCAACATCTCCATCCCACCTCCTGCAGAGCAGGGACATGTAAGTTCTACTGTATGAGAGACCTGGCTATAGAGCAGTTGAAAATAAGTGACTTCTCCTGAAGGTCATGACCAATTATGTGTTAAAAAGAGTGGAATAAAAGAGGAAGGACCTGGCGGAATTAGGAGACGGAGAAATGAGCAATCTCCATTTCAGCTCATACAAATGGACATGCCTTTTGGACACAGCAATAGTCATTTGAGAGTGAATCTTTCTCAATATGACGAGATGCCCAGATGTTATGGCAATGGGTAGCACCTACAAATACGACGACATACAAATAAGCAAACAAAAGCAATTAATAAAAGGCATTTAAATGTTATGCTTTTTCTACCATCCTCTCAACCTTTTTTTTTTTTTTTTTTATAGTGGTTTAGATGTAACTGCTTACCCAGGAACAAAGAGCAGAAAGGCTTTCCTAGTTCCTTACAATAACATAAACTGGGCGAGCTGGAGTCTCGTCCCACTGCAGTTACTTTGAGGTTTGCCATCGGTTTCGGTAGAACAAGAACCAAACCAGGCAGTCGTCCTTCCTCCTTATTGTGGCAGTCGTGAAATAACACGAATACACCATTCAACTTACACCAGCCTGGGGTTTAAATAAGGGTAGTCTAATGCTTATATATATTTTTAATTCACTTACATGCGAGCCTAGCACAGCCAGCCTCAAAAAAATCACTTTTGCGCCAGATTAACGCGGTAGTCCCTAAATCGCGGGGGCACGCGGTTGCTGTCCGCAAGCTGGGTTCTGTGCTAGCGGTGTCGATCATTAAGCTGTACAATCTTACATCAAGCAGAGTTTTAGTGCCATAATAATGCCGAGGTGCTTTTGGAGGTCTGGCAGTTCTGGGAAACGCGTGCGCACAACGTGCCGTGCGAGAGCTGGTGCGCGCGGTACCCTCAGCTGCTCTACTAACAAGCACTTTAACTAAACACACAGCAAATACTCCCGTGTATTTATGCCACGCAGGAAAATCACCTATCTCATCAGTTTGCAGTTTTCCCGGTGTTTACCTCTGGCACCTATTTCAACTCGAGGTAAAGGTTTTCCAGGTGTCGAACACTTAGATTTGGGGCAGGACTCTCAATTACAGAAGCGCCTCGATTTGTCAGGCCCTACAGGTTTTTCAGCCTCGGTTGTTAATACCAACAATTCCTAAACCCTATTCAGTTGACTCCGAAAACTGTATTCGGGAGGCGTTCGGTGATCCCGCATTCAAACGGTTAATTTGCACTATGTTCTGTTAAAGAAAAGGAAAACTGTCACCCTGTCATTTTAGAGTCTGACACTAAGCTTGTCAAAAGAGACAGCTGTTAAACTGAATTACTGTTGACATGCAGAGAAACGGCCCTTGCCAGATGTAAAGGACATCTGCGGCAATGAAGTGGTACAGGGTGGCTTTTAAAATGTGGTCATACTGGTATTTGAATAGAGCGTCTATGGCATTAAAACGTGGCCTTGACTCAGACAGTTTAAGGCAGCGAACCAGAGCCAATGGGAGGCACAGAGAAGTGCTGATCTGTTGCCGCATCCATAACTTATGCATGCATGTGAAAACAGCGCGGCGTCAAAGCTATTAAGCTCTTATCTTGTATCCAGGAGGATGTGGGTTTAAAACACAGTAGGAAATATTTTGTGTTTCTGGGTCCTCGAGCGTGGGGGTAGGTGAGGTGTAAATTCACAAGGTGGATTATGCCAGGAATGAATAGAAATAAGTCTTCTTGTCTTCAGCGAACAACTGCTCGGGCAAGGCTTGCGAAGGGCATTCGGCTCGGGGCGCTGAATCGGGGTTTCCGACCAGGCTGCCGGTGTGCGGAGAGCGTGGGTGGGTGCTGGGGAGGCTGCCCTTTGGTGAGGGGACTGAACAAAACCGCTGTCCTTTGGTGAGGGGACTGAACAAAACCGCTGTCCTTTGGTGAGGGGAGTGAACAAAACCGCTGTCCTTTGGTGAGGGGAGTGAACAAAACCGCTGTCCTTTGGTGAGGGGAGTGAACAAACCCGCTGTCCTTTGGTGAGGGGAGTGAACAAACCCACTGTCCTTTGGTGAGGGGACTGAACAAAACCGCTGCCCGCAGAGGCCTGGGAAATTTTACTTCTCTGTCTCAACGTGATTTTCATCGAGGTGTCCAGATACCGAATTAATTTTGTCAGGACGTGTAGATATTATAAATACTTCATAATTTGGCGATGGAACCCACAGTAGGGAGTTCTGCACATTATAAAAGCGTGCCAGTCTTTGATTCGCCTGTTTTTTACGGTAGAAATAAAGCTGTTTTGGGTGGGGGGCGGGGGGGGAAGTATCAGTTAAGCAATTTTGCTAAATGTATGAAAAATGAAATGTTATGAGCTGAAGCATGTATTCATTACAAAACGAAATTGATGTTTGAAGCTAAAAGGAAAAAAAAAATAAATTCAGGCCAAACATCATTTTGAATATGTTAGCAGATCATATCTTGATGATTTATTTGTATGTTTTAGTGGTGGCAGAAACTGAAGAGTTTGCCATCTGTGGGGAAGAAGGCAAATGATATTTCTAAATCATATAGACTAAGCTGCTCCTTTCTGCAGGAAAGCAGCAACAACAATTTGCTCTAGGCAGCAGAAAAGCTGGAAGAGGCGGGTGTGAGAGGTGTTTTCCTCTTTGTAAGGGGAAGCTTTGTTTTCCGAGCACCCGGGTTTCTATGCGGCAAGGCTGGTGTCAAATGAGGTGGACTCGTTCCCCTCCACTTCCTCTAAGGGTGGTGGAAAGACCAGGGCTCATTTAGTGGTTTGAGGTGATTTGAGCTGGTGCCCTGCATTGTTCTGAAAGCACTTCTTCACCTTCTCGGGCATTCAGCATCCTGTGCTGCCCACATGGCAGCGCTGCCAGTGCCCACCACCGCAACGCCAAGGGGTCGGAGGTGGTTCGTGCCCGTGGTCCAGCTGGATGGGCTCCAGATCGCTGAAGAGATGATTGGTAGCGTGTGATTTATGGAGGGGAAACCTATGTAGCATGGAGGGCTGCTGGGTAGTGCCGCTGCCAGATCTGACCAAAGAGCCACCGGCACATGTAACCAGCGCTGCTCCCACTGGTCCCCGTGGCCGTGGTTAGATGGGTCACAGCAGGAGGCGGCTTTACAAGTACAAATATCTGTGATCTAACACAGCCCATCCTGAAAGTGCATTTATCAACAGCTGCCAGAGGTCTGCTGTGCACGAAGAGACAATGAGTAGTGTCAGCCACTGTTTAACCACAGTGGCACGGGCAGCAAGCAGAGAGGAGTGGTTATGGTGTTTGTGCGGTCTCCAGGAGTCGATGACTCGTGCTTTGTCCCAGGCTCTGCTGGGAGGCTTTTGAGAGAAGCTGTCAGGATGACCGTGCTCCCCTGGGGTTGGAGCACGTGGGGGTGTTTCGGGGTTCAGGACATTGGGAGAGTTCCTCAAGAATAACTTTTATATGGGGCCAACGTAGCTGCTTGACAGCAGCTCATTTCTCACCCTGTGGGGTTTGGTAAGATCTCAGTGACAAATACAGGAAAGGAAATGTAAAGAAAAATGTTAATTCAGAAAACCTTTGAGTGCATTTTAGCTTGTGGATGACAAGAGAGCAGGTGGCTGCTTTAGCAGGACCACCACCATCTCACATGTGTGCTCTGGGGACCACTGGAAACCACTGAAGCTTCCTGTCTGGTGGGGTAAGGGCAAGTCAGACCTAGGTGGAAATTGCTTTGCAGTGATTTCCCACCTTCCTGCTGGGCTGCCGTGCGTGCCGGGGTCCATGCTGACCCAGCAACATCAGTACTGAAGTGCCTTTGAAGGCAGTGCTGGTTCAAAACCATCCCTGGGGCTGTGCTGGAATGAGACTTGAGTGGTCATCTTCACCCTGCTGATCTTACAGGAGTTATTTGGGCAAAATGACTTTAGAAGGGTGTTTGCTGCAATAGAAAAGGCTGAAATCTCAGTATCTGCTCCTGAGAGCTGCGGCTCAGTCTCGGAGGTTTTATCCAGTGCAGACTTGTCTGTTTACATAAGTTTAACTATGCTGTAATTATTAACTTTTTACAAGCAAGCACAAGGTGGAACATTGAAATAAACAGGAACAAGCTTATTATTAGATGGCAGGTTTTTCTGTGGTAGCTCTTATAATATCATCATTAGTTTATTAAAGCTCACCGTGAAAAGTCTCTTTCTCCTAATCTAAGCTCTTTCATGCAGCTTCCAATTTTGATTGACACCAAAACAAAATAACTAACCTATAAATTATAATGTATGATTTAAACGGTGTATAAATACGTTATTTGTAAGTCACTGCAGGGATCATCTCTGCACAACATATGCAATTTTAAGGAAATAAAAAATATTTTGCCGAGATAATAATAAGGCAGAATGCAGCTCTTTTTGTGAATGTTCTCACCACATGCTTATATTAATTGTAATCATCAACCTGGGAAAAAAAAGCCCTATATCAACAGAACTTCCTCATGTAATCAGTGCCAGGTCAAAATTAAAATCTATGTATTCGTCCCCGAAACGCACCCCAACTTTGTGAGTTGTCAAACAAGCAAATTTCTGTCATTGAAGTCACCCCAAAATTCAGGTTTGTAAAGGTGCTCCTACTCACCTGTCTGCTGGTGTTGGAAAGGCATCCCTCTCCCTCTCTCTCTCTCTTTCTCTGTCTCTCATTTTATTCCGGCCAAGGAATTAAACTTTCCGAGTGTTGTGTGTTGACTGGGGGATGCTCTTTGCCTGCTGCGTACTGACACAGCGAGCAGGGCTGAACTACTCCAGCTGAACATCTACCCCCAAGCTTTAGTTTCCCATTTCAGTATCGCAGACAGCATGGGAACTAGGTCATTGAAGAGAGAAAATAATGCACAATGGCTTGTTATAATCCATCCGTTTGTCTGGGAAAACAGTGATCTCCAGAGAGGGAAGGGACTTCTTGCTATATTTGAAACACCGTGTTTCAAACTGGGGTTTCTAATTCAGCTGTAGCCTGATCACTGCTCGTTATTGTACGAAGGATCTCGTGCAAATGGAAGTTACTTTGTCCAAGACCATCAGTGCCGTGGGGCTCAGAGTTTGCTCGGTGAGGCCACCTCGTAGCTCTAGTACTTGGTGAGTACTAACAACATGGTTTAATTGGACCGTACAAGCCCCGTAGTGGAAGATGTGGCTCTTGCCCCTTGAGGTTTGCAGTATAAAATGAGTTAATAGCAGGTTTCTGGTTAGATCTGAGTGCATATTATAAATGACTAATTTATTCCTTGAATTTAGCTTTTCTCCCTGCTTAGATTGTGATTTCTATGAATATTTTCCTGCATAAAGGTATCCTTTTTTTTCCTTTCTCTTTCTCTGGGGTATAAATGAAGGAAAAAAATGTTTGCAAACTGAGGTGGTTGTTACCTTTCCTTGCTTGGATGTTCGTGGTATGCTTCTGGCAAACTGAAAAAATTCAGTTTCCAAGGCTGTGGACAGCAAAGGGCACGTCTCGCAGAGACAAAATGTGACCAATGCAAATAAATATCCTCACAGCATGATGGGAACCCTTCCCAGTGTTGAAAACCATCAGAGGAGCTAAGATATGCATGGACCTTGTAGCTCCATGTAAAGGCAAAATGCAAGCCAACGTTTACTCTGGATTTATACTGTTCAACGCTGCAGAGAGTTTGGGGTCTTCTTAAACCATAACTCTGCCATCTCCCAAGTATTTCCAGTGGTGCAAAAATCTTTTGTGAGCCAAGATAGTTCACAGTGTGACTGGTCTTCAGGTACAGTCAGAAAGAATGATATTGTTTCTTTAGTGTAGTTTTCCCCTGTGTGTAATTCTTGAAGGGCAGCGGCACACTCGCTCTTTGCTGTCTGGTTTGGTAAACCGTATTCTGTATAAACTGATATATACTTGATATGACTCAAGCTGAAGAAGAACCAGGGGTGTGCCAAGAAGAAAGGTGGCTCCTTTTTCATCTTTGCATTGAGCATGTTTCTTGTTTTAATGTCTTTTTTTGTTAGTCTTTAATTTTTCTGGAAGCATGCTGAAAAGCCAGGTAATATCTTTAGACCTGGCCTGTGCCCATAAAAGTATTTTAAGATGAATTTAATGGATACAGCCAGCTTCTCCTAACATCAGCCTTTTCTCTTTTTAACCTTAAATGTAGGTATTCTACTCTTCCCATTTTATTTTCTTCTTAAGAATGCTATTTGTTGCACTGAACCTAGTAACCATGCACTGAATAGACTTTAAATTAAACAGAAAAGCCATTTTTTTGCATGTATTTCTCTCCTGTAATTAACTATCACCCTGTTATAGGTTATCTGATTTTTAACAGAGGAGCAGAGTTTTTTTTTCCTTTTTCTGTGGGGATTTTTCAGATCTTAAAAAAGCTGTAGGTATAGGTAAAGGTGAGGAAAGCAGCGCCTGGGTATTGGCAGTGTTCACTGAGTAGATGATTTACAGATACGGGAGTCCCCTGGGGCTGACTTGCAACCAGGTGACCAACACACTTTGCATTTTATTTATTTATCTGGCTACTTAGCAGTTCTCACTGCTTCTTTTATATGAATTAATTTACGCTATACAGCACTCCTTGCAATAATCAATGACTCATTACACTGAAAACCCGCAGGAAAGATTAATTAATTGGAAAACCTGCAAGAGGAATGTTCAACTTTTGTCTTTCGAGTGACCCAGATATTTTGTGCTTTCTTCCTGCCGAGTTCTCGTGAGTTACGGGAGAAGTTTTTACCTTGAGCCACAGGGAGTTCAGATGGCTTAGAGTGTGGTGATATTTCCCAGACATGCCAAATCCAGTTCATTTATCATCAATATCCACGGGAAATAATAATCTGTTTATACATTACATTTCTCTGAGCTCCGCGAGGTTCTTGTTATGAATTCCTTCCAGCTGCTTTTCTCATTCCCACAGAAGAATTGCATGTGAAGGGTTACCTCTTACCCATCAGTTACTCTAACAATTATTGACTGGTAACCACTGGTAATTCCAACTCCCTGACAATCTTCGATAAGGATTCTGTGTAGTTATTATGCTCTAAAATGTCCCCTCACCCATAAAGGTCTTGAACTTCAGGCTGGGTAGCTGACACGGTCACCTTTTCTGGAGCCTTGAAATAGAGAGAGGTTAATAATGTGGAACGTGGAGCTGTTACAGCTCTAGAAATGCTGTGTGAAACTGAGAGTTGGTCTGGAACTCCTGCGGTCGAGGTTGCTTTTCTTCCTGCCCGATGATTTCTAGAGAAAGCAAGTTAGGTAATGCCATAAATTAAAGCAATTAAAACAAGATGAAAAAAAATATAAATTAAAATATCTATGTCTAAGCTCCTTTCCTTGACATTCTTTGCACTGCTGGTTTTGCAGGATTTTGGTTTGTTCCTCCCCTAAATTACTGTTCACCTTTATTAATTTCCTCGTATCTATTGTAGATTTATGTTTTGTTTAAGATCCATATGTCCCTCCATTCAGGCAGACTTGCACCACAGCAGAGCAGATGAGCTGCTCCTCTTTTAGTTTAGCAAGCGATCAAACGCAAGCCAGGAAGATTCCTATCTTGGGAAGGCTCAAGCCACACACACCAGAGATAATTATTTTTAAAGTAATCTGGGAAAAAGAGGAAGAACGAAAAAGAGAGGAATGGATTTTCTGTTCAGTTTTAAGGCAGCGAGAATTGAAGTCCATTTAGCTCAACATGCTCATTAATACATCCAAAGAGCTGTAAAGTGTAATAATACAGAGGATGGGTTCTGTGAAGTGCAGGTGACCAACAGAAATCTGGATGAACACATGACGCTGCCTCTATTTTTGGTTGCCAGCTAATAAATTGCATTAAAAATGGTGGCAATGCATGAAAGCTTTTTGTAATAACTTTGTTCTCAACGGCAAGCTGTTGTTGAGTGCTGGAGGGATGTTACACTGTGCTGTTGGTCAGGGAAGGCAGTACTGTAAGGGTGAGCTAGGAAAAAAAAAAGATGTCAGTCCCAAATGGGTGAAACCTGAGATATAAATTCACATCTTAACCCCTAACTATGGGTTTTTTAGAGAGAAAACAGAGTAGATGGTATTAGGACTGCACTGAATCTATTTGGTCTGTGAATCAAAAGCTGGGTATTTTCCTTGCTCCTGTGTAATTTTATTGAAGTAAAATTATAGAAAGCTTTTGCCTTAATGTTTTGGCCCAATCTTTTCAGTGCTTCAGGGGACTGATATAGGTTACCTGGATGACTTTCAGTCTAGTTTCTCCCTCACCAGCCTTTGCAATTCAGTGGGGCTGATGGATTATAGCACTTTGGAAATCAGACCCTAAATTCTCATGTCTGCAAAACATAAAAGAGGTTGAATTGTGTACATTTTGCCCTCAACCTACACTATATTCCTTGAAGACAATAGCAAAAGAATCATATAAAATTGCCTCTTTATTTGGAGGCGCTTTATTATAGGAGGAGGCTTGCTTCCAGCTAAGAAAACATTTGTTACAGAACTAAAAATGTTTGATATGCTGTTGTATCGGATAAACTTTGTTAGTGCACAGTGGCACAGTGCTGATAATTTAAGAACTCACAGGATTTTCAGCAGTAAAATATCCCCAAGGAGTGCTAAGCTCAGTGGGAAAATGCAGGGCATAAATCTGCAGTGAGAGGAGTGGAACAGGAGGGGAGCGGTTCTGCACTCAGTTTTGGGGACCCCAGCCACTACTGAGGGATGTTAGAGAGAAACAAAAGTGAAGAGACGGTATCTTTTAGGGCATAAATGTTAATTTCAAGGAATTTTCATGTTCGATATAGTGTTGGGCAGGAACTCATCTGGAAATTCTCAACTCACTGGAGACTTCTGCTGTCATTTGGCATAGCAGGAGATAATCTGGTCTAGTGGAGGGATCAGCCTCTAACTGCTGTATAGTCCCAAAGTATATTTTGCAGCACACTGCTGCGCGTCACAGTTAGGAGAAGTGGTCACTGGAGGTATCAAGAAAGATGGAGAAAGGTCCAGGCAAGGAAGTGTGGCCAAAGTTGATGGATAAAATGGCTTCATGCGACGGGATGAAGAACGTCAACTTGTAAAGAAGAACTGATGCTTAAGGTGCAGGGTTGTCTCATCTGGAGTCAGCCAGGCCTGGATGGCTTCAGAAGTAATTGTGAGGTTGAACCTGGGACGAGCCAGAGCAGGAAGAGCAAAACCACCAGAGGAAGGCAGCAGAGGAATTTGACACCAAAGTCTAGAGAGAAAACGCGGTGCCATGAAGGGGGAGGACGCTCGGGCACCTGTTGTGACAGCTGTGGCTAAGCATACAATGACCAGATCAGGGTGAATAATGAGAGAATCTGCTCATTTAAGAGTGTATATACAAACCCAGCAGGGACATAAAACTGTTTTGCTTTGTTTTACTGATAATGTATTATTGGAGTCATGTCTCTGACTGTGTCTTAGAGTGGGTTCAAAACAATTACTTATATAACACAGGATGCATTTAAGTCAGGGAGGACTGGGAAGGGAGAAATGTGTGTATCTCAGTTTCTGGTTAAGAAGCAAAATGAAATTATGTTTTTCTCAATAGATTTATTGATTTCCGTTTTTCCGACACAGGGATATCTCTCCTAAGGGCTGGATGCCCCTTGCAAAATTTAAACTGCAAAGTAATTGGTGAATTGGATCAAACCCAGTATACAGCTCTTGCCAGCTACTGGTTTGTACCCTCACCTGAACTGCACGATTCCAAAAGGTAAACTCCTTAAAGAGCAGCTCGGTCAGTGCCTCTGGATGGCTCCAGACTGGTCCATGGTGGCTTGGGGCTCGCTGTTGGCTGGGACTGCCTCTCTGCCTCTGGCACAGCCCCTGACATGCCACCTTCTTGTAATGCTCTGCTTTAGGAGTAAACGGGAATCTTCTGGATCAGCTTTTGGGTTAAAGAGGCTGATTTTTGAAGCGGTAAATGCACAGTTCTAGCAAAATTTCATCTGTATATGAAAGAAAATAACATTTGCTGCTCATGTACAGAACGGAGTAATACGCAGGACAACGCCAGGGAAAACAAAAGGAAGACAAAAACTCAACAGAGCAGCTCTTTGGGCACCAAGAAAGAGCACAGTCCAGAGCAACCCCCTGCACTGCAAACCTGACCCACAAGGAATGGCGTTCTAGGCAAGACTCACCACTGCTGCTTTGAATGAGAGCCATAGTCAGAAACTTTGAATGCGAAGACAAGAGCTGTGGAATGTAAATACCTGGTGGGTGCAGCCAACCAGCACAAAATATATTTGGAGGGAGCTGCAGCTCAGTCCTGAGCGCACTGTGCTTACAGATCATCATCTACAAGGAATAAATTACAGCTGGGTCTGTCAACTAATTTGGTGGAGGTACGAATTCTTTATCTATTATCAACATAGGGAAGCATGAAGCACCTATAAACCATCTCACTTCAGCCTCTTGTTTAAATTTAATTAGAGTCACTCTGATTTGATTGGAAAAAAACAGAGGTACCTTTGAATACAGAGGTGTCAGATGGAGTATCTTGGATAGCACTTAATGCTGGGAGATCCTCAGGGCAATGGGGCAAGTAGTTCAGGCTTTTTTCCAAAATGAGCCAGCCATAAAAATTGCTTGCAAGGTAAGACCCTTTGCTCACAAGTAAATAGAAAATTTGCTCACGGCACCAGCACCTCACCACTGTGAATGAAGTTTGTAACAGTGTGAATTAGCTCATTTCTCTCTTCTGCCCGCAGCAGTTTTCCCCTCTTTCATCAGTTTCTCTGTTCCTTTATTGTTATACATATATACAAGTAGCATATTTAATAGGGAAACTTCATTTCTTCACCTTTTATCCTTATCCTAACTTCTGCTGCTGTCAGTGTTAAGAATTTCATTAACTGCAATAGGAACAGTGTCAGATCTATATATATATTTTTTTTTCTAAATCCCTCACAAAGTTGTTTACCCTTTCTTCCCATAATTTCCATGGGGATTATAGATAAAGCTGTAACACCTATACATAGTTCTGGCATGTTTTATACCACACAGATAGTTGCAACTGCAAGGATAGGAAGCCCCAGTGGGTCATATGCCTTTAATTTCATTTATTTTTTTACTTTAAATCAGAGACATTTGCTTCTTGGTTGGTTTGGTTTTTATTTTTTGTTTGTTTGGTTTGGGTTTTGTTTGTTTTGTTTTTGGTTTGGTTTTGGTTGTGTGGTTTTTTTGTTTGTTTTTCTGTTTGGTTTTTTTGTAAGAGAATTCTTTCAAATGTTTTTATAAAACGAAAAGTCATTGCTAAGCCTTAGAGTCCTGCATGCAAGACTTGAAAACTGCAGCCTCACTAAAAGCCGTGCGCTAAATGTGATATACGTTGACGCACACTTACTGCAGGTGAATATTGTTCTCTGGGTAGTGCCTAGAAATTTTAATGAATTTCAGATACGCCCTATTTTTTTTTGTCCACGTATGCAGATTTCAAATCTGTGCCTTCGCCGATTTTGACACTGTGCAATGATGTCTCCGAGCTTTCAGATGTCTGGCTCTTAGAGTTGTGAAATGATAAACAAACCCAACCGTTTCAGCCTTGTCAATCTAGTTCTCGGTGGACAGATGCCCTGGTGCTAGAAAAGCATCATCCCCGTGCAATACCTCTTGGCAGTGTCAAGAAAGAAAAAAAAACCAAAGAAAAAAAACCCCAAACCCAGAGATCTTCTAGATGCAAAAGTAAGAGCGGGTTCTCATCTCAAAAGAAATTGTGTTTACAACCACGCCGAAGCTCCTGGGGAAACACGCGTAACCTCTGCGTGCGTTGTGCTCGTTTGTGCATGAGTAAGTGATTTCTGGGCTCTCAAATAATCAATCTGATCTGCTTCTGGAGCAAGTGGCCCCTGGACAGTGATGGATTAATGGGTGAAGGTCCAGGTTTGTGTACGGAGATTTCTGGAACAGGCTTGGCTTGGTATTCGACTTTGTGGATTGCTTCATTAATTAATGAAATGGTATCATTAATTATGGATTTAAATATTTTATGGGGTGCTTATCCAGTGGGAATTGACTAAACCCTTCTAAGAAAATGGCAGGTTTGGGGTTTACGTTGGCACACCAGCAGGGACAGCCCTGTCCCACTGGCATATGGCCGTGGCTCTGTACCCTCGAGAGACACCACTGGAGATCCCAGTAGAGATCTTCTCTTGAGCAAAGCCGGGCAGAGGGATGAGGCTCTGGGCTGGTCTCCTGCCCACGTAGTCAGCCCAGGTTCAACTGAGCATCTGGGGCCGTGCCCTCTTGGTGGGGCACAGCCCCAACACAGCCCACGACGCACAGAACCAGCCCCGACGTCTCGCAAGCCGGGTTTAGAAATGTGCAGAACCCACTGAATTTATCGTACGGAAAACTGGCTACGGCTGGGAAAGACGGTGAATTGTGGTGGTACAGATGAGGTTTTCTTTTCGGCTAATGATTTGTTTTTAATGTCACACATGGTATCATGAGAAGTTGCAGCATTCGGGCATTTTTAATGAATTCGTATTGCTTGCATATTAGGAGGAATATTTCCACTGCAGCAAACACCATAAACAGTTTCCACACTGGGGTACGTTATAGTGCCACCAGAATTGGTTCTTCTGATGGTTCATTTCTTTTATGCTGAGAATTCAGGACCAATTCAGCTTGGTTTTATGCATCATTAGAGATTTACAATTACTTTGCTATAGTTTCTTTCGGGAAGCCTATCTCTCATGGTTAATGCTATGGGAGCCCCGTTGTGTAGAGGCTGGTATTAGCCACCTTATAGCAATAAAGCGTTTGAGAAGGATTTAGAATTATGAGTGGCTAAATTCTCAGCGCAGCGACTGTAATGCTGTTATCCCTTGCTGAGCTTGGGTTGAAACTTTTTTTTCTTCTCCTCAAATTAGGGGGAAAAAAAAAAAAAAAAGAAGTTGTTTCTTCAAGAGGCTTTTGAATCATTTACATGTAATTTTTTTTTTTTTTCTGCTGCTGCCAGAAATGAGGAATTGTGAGAAATTCCATTTGGATTTCATGATGCTTAAAATGCGTTAGATTGTATCAGCATATAATGAAAAGAAGGCCTCCTCATTTTTTACCTCACTTTTAAGAAGTGTAATCGTTATTTGGGGCTCCCTTTTGATTTTTAGATTTGACGTGTGTTGCTAAGTCAGTACATTTTGCAAGCTTTGCCTTTGGACAATAAGCAGTGGGTTTGGATGTGTTATAATCCACATAATTCACGTTTTAGATAAACACACTATTGCGTGGAAATAAACATGATATGCGGCGAAGAATACGGGCCTGATCTAAAGGCCATTAAAATCAATGAAAAGATTTCAAATTAACTTTTATAGCCTTTAGATCAGGCTCTAAATGGGCAAATTACAGTTATGGAGCTCCCCATTTACATACCTGTGTGCTGCATTTAATATATTTTATGGAATTGAAATTACTTGGTACTCCTTTTCATGCATTTTTTTTTAGGATAAGAATTTGCCAAGGGCATCAACAGCAGTTTTCCCAGGCTTCCGCGCAAGGATTATACAGTCAATCCACAAATGACTCGAATCTTTGAAAAAAAAAAATAAAAAAAATAAAAAAATGGACATGGTTATCAGAGAGGCTTTGACGACAGCAAGGACGGGAAGCGCTATCTGCCTTATTCCATCAGAGATTCTCATTCCCTCTCATTAACATCCCCAGGACATCAGCACCAGCCATGGGTCCCGGGGGAACCGCTTCCAACTTTTAAGGGAGCACGCACAAAACCTCACCCCGGCATTATTTCGGATAGATCAAATCAGCTTTGTCTTGTGTGAGGTTAGAAGAAAGGCGAGGGCACGGCAGCATTAGGGGAGGGATTCAAAGGTTGCAGGGAATATTCGAAGCCATTGTTATAACTCGGTAATCTTTCTTCTTTTACAGGGGTTCTTCAAGCCTGCCGAGGAAGCACAGACGCCGATCTCTAAGTCTGTGATATCTGCTGCTGCTATAAGTGTGGAATAAGAGATGATGCCTCTACCTGCTTTTTCTCCGCGCCCCATAATGAAAAACGCTTTTGGAGCAACACTGGAAATAAGCCATCAAAATATCTGATTAAACCTCTTAGGGAACTGTCACTAATCACCTTCTCTGCTCTTGATGGAATGTATTTATGCATTATAAATATACTCACTATGTGTGTGTGCGCTCCATAAATCACATTCAGCACTTGTATGTGATGTATAAGCATATTCTATAGAATACACACAAATACAGATGCCAAACTCCCACAGAGTTCATCACTGGAAAATGTTTGAAGGATCTGATCCTTAATATTTAATGAGCAAGATGCTATTTCCTTCCTCAGCTTTTATCTCTGGTTTGGCATAGTCATTAAATTTGTTGTTTCCTTGCAAGATTATATAATTTATGACCTAATTTTAGACTTTTGGGTAAATATGCTAAAATACTTGTGGCGAATCCGGGTTTCTTCGTATGGATTAGACACCAGCTAGAACATGACTGCTCAGCTATCAGCTTCCCATCAGCAAGGAGTTACAAGCATTAAAGGAAACCAGCCCGATGTTACTCAGACAGCATTAGGGGATTAGACTGTGTTTTGGTTGTGGGTTTTTTCCCTGTAAAAATACGACTTGGCAGCATTTCTCAAGCCCACCATACACCACGGTTGGCAGGAATCCCCAGGTAGCACAATAACCACCCGGCAACTCCTATGACTTAAAATGTTGTCAGGTAGCACCTTCCACCTTTCAGTCAGCTGTAGGAAGAAGTCAGGCAGCCTTCATCGCAGGGAGGGATGTGCAGAGCTGGGGAAAGCAGGCAAAGAATGACACTCAGTGCTTTCAAGTGGCTCTCTGCCCCTCACCCTTTGGAAGAGACCTTTTTTCTGCAGCACCAGCCTGGGGCTGGGGATTTTTTTTTCTGCATGAGGTGTTGCCAGAGAACTCCTCAATGAATTACGCTAAACTGGCAGCCACGTATTTGTGTGTGTGTGTGCCTCCTGTACGTCCAGGGTGATTCAGTGGAGTCATAAATAGTGCCCAGAGTTTCAGGTATTTTGTCAATTTAAGCCGTATTGTTTGGACCAGTCTTTCATCAGGTTTAATGCATCGGCTATTGCGTTGATGTGTTTTGAGAGCACTTTATTCTGCCGCGTAAGAGGAAAGTGGCTCGCGGTCGGGGATGAGGTTAGATGTTTGCTTTGTGGCCACAGCACCGTTGTGAGGCTTTCCCCCTCTCTTTCTACCTTACCCCAAGTTATCAAACACAGATGCCAATGGGGGGTGGCTGCATCCTCAGACCAGCACCCAGAGCGATAGGGACCAGGTACCTGAAGCTCACCGCACCATCCTGATGCAGTGTATGGGCTGAGGTGGGTGCCAACGTGAAAGAAAAATAATCCTTGTGAAAAGGTGGCATTAGTCCTTAGAATAAGAATGACTGGAGAGTGTATCTGCTTGGCTTTAATGGAGCAGTTCCAGGAAAGCAGCAGCGACCGAAGTGTTTTCAGTATCACATAATTCAAGAGTAAAAATCATAATTCCAGTTACCATTTCAGCTATTTCTGGCCTTGGGAAACCTATGCTAATATTTATTATTGTATGATTGACCTATGATTTCTTCATCATTTACATTAGCAGCTACGATATTCATAGTAACATCCTTTAAATCATATAAGCAGATGTCAACAGTGCATGATGAAGTCACATCCTGCAGATTTTACATTTACTTAGTCCTTGTGTTGGGTTTTTTTCTTTCTTTCCTTGGTAAAATAACATTGTGAGATGCATAATCTCACCTCCACGAGGCCTCTAGGGGCATATATAATCACTGAATGCATTTTCTATAATCTCACAAAATGAGTCAATTCTATCAGAGCTACAAACAGTTATACAAAGTCAGTATTTCACTTCCATCACTGCCTGACATCATCTTCCACACAGCGCAAGAAAATATTTACTTAGCTCTATGACATGAATTGCCACAGAGCCTTAGGAACAAAAAAGAAAATCGAGGAAAGTGAGGAATTAAAATGGAAAAATGTGCTTAAAAGAATTTAGCTCCTTTTTCTGGGTGCAGGATTTAGGGTTGTAGCTTTATCAGATGCTTTCTTATAACTGGCCCTAGACACCTCGAATCTCTGCTCGTCACTGAAATGCCTACCCACAAAGCAATCTGAGTTGCCCAGAATGTCCAAAGCTGGAAGCTGATCCTCTTTCTCCACCATCTACATATTTTCTTTGCCCAAGTGAGCATTTCTCTGGGTGAATTAAGATACTGAGCTTTATTTTCCAGGCAGCTTCCCGAGGTGCGTTGTTTCTGAGGCTTTTCTGGGCCAAGTGCTGCAGGGCTGGCAATACTTGACAACAGTCTCCCTGAAAATGGCTGTAATTCTTATTAGCTCTAAAATCACTTTTTATTCCTTCTGCCCTTTCCTGCACAGGAGATGGCACTGACAGGCTCTCCGGAGTCAAAGTGATGGATTCCCAGCCCAGCTGCTTCTACACCATCCAGGTGAGGTGGCAAAGCCAGCCTAGGGGTTCTCACCACCTTCAAGTAGCGTGGATATAATTTCATTTATCTACAAAAGGATGGTAAATTTTTTTTCTGATTGCTCTGGTAACACAACAAAAGGTTTTAGCGCTCTGTTTGTCTGTCATACCCACTACTTGTTTTCCTGCCTCAACGCAGCTCCTGCTTCTAATCACCTCCAGAGAGCAGAGCCAGCATCTCCTTGGCAAATGTGCCACATCCATGGAGCTCAAGAACGTGGGACCCATCGGTGCTGGCCAGAAAGGGTTGTCTTTGGTCATCTTCATCTCTCATCCAGCACTTTTTATACCAAAGTTAAAAATCTTCTGAACTTACACTGCCTTAAAGGGTTTATCTGGTTCAGCAGGTGCCAGGTTTAGGATGTTTTGGATCATTTTTAACAGATTTTTAATGTTTATGGGCCTTACACAGCCTGTAAGGCAGGTGGACTCTTCCAGTCTCCGGGCGCACAGCCCTGAAAACACCCTCTCATTCCTAGATGTAAGGTGAGGTAAAAAGGTCAGGATAGTCCCAGATCATGTTTCTGAGGATTGGCGGTGTGTGATAATTGTTAGCAGTTTCTCTAACGGAGCAGGTTACAGACACGGGACCAAACACCTGCAGTGAACCTCCTCGGGCGAAATTCTCCTCGGCTTCAATCACGTTTTTTCCGGAGAAGAGACCGCTGGCTGTGCTCAGGGCGATCCGCCTGTTCCTGGCTTAAGAGGCACTTCTAATCTACTGCTAAGAGACTTATTAGCAATGTAAAAATCAACTCGAAGCAAGAAAAGTATTCTTCCGAAAAGAAATAGATATTTATTTTTTTTTTTTTTTGGTAAAATTAGTTTTGCTGACAGAAGTAATTGGGCTAACTCCTTGTGGCTACAGATGTTATTTGCTGCCCCTTATCTTACCAAAGCAAAGGGTGCCAAATACTTTGAACTTTGTAAATAATTGTTTCCGAAGTGGTTTGGGTTTTTTTTTATATATGTATATAAATTCTTTAGAGAAAAGCTGGCTTCTAATCCTTTCTCTTCCAAAGCTATTACAGCTCAGCTTCTTCCCACTATAGATATCTTTTATTTTCCCTCTGTGGGTTTTAATATTTTGTAGATATTACAGAAGTCTCTTTTAAGGGTAAATCTAGAGCTTTTGCTCAGATTGGAAAAGTCATTCCTAACGCTTTAATAAATTGGAGAGAGAAAGGAAATAAAAAAAGAAATAATAAAAGAACTTTATTTTGAACTGGCACAGATGCTGGAACTGGGGCTTGGAGATGTGCGCCGAGAACTTGACCAGTGCCCAGAGCAGGGGTCCTGGCAGCGGTCGGACTGGTTTTTCTCACTCCAGGTACCTGGCCGGTGCAAAAGGCTGTGGAGGGGTTGGTGCTTGGCTGCTTGTTCATTCCTTCTGGGCTGAACAGGAGCCAGGAGCTGCTTTTCCCCCTCCGCCCCATCCCACCGGTGCTCACCATCCCCTCCTGCACCGAGGAGAGGGGCATGGTGTTCTTGCAAACACAGTTTGTCTCAGTTTTTATTCCACTTTTGCAACCACAGCAGCAAATATTAACCCAGAAACAGGATAAAAAGCTCTCCCAGAGTGTGTGTTATTAAAGCAGTGTCAGAGGCCTGGGGGAAATCCGCGCTTATCATTTGCATAAAACCAAACAAATGTACAGAGGTGGGAAAAATGAAATGCTGGAAAAACAGGACAAAATTTACTCCATCATCCCAGAAAGTTAAACACAAATCTTTTTAGTTATCTGTCTTATCTGCTATCTATCTATTTGCTTACTTATTTTGGAAAAAGATACAAATAATGAGAAAAGTGTCTGTCTAAATGGAGCAGTTACCTTGCCGGGGGTTCTCAGAGGCGACAAGGATGGCTAAGGTTTGGTCTAGACCTGTATAGCCCAAACCTAAAATAAAACCCTCAAACAAACACCAGCTGCTTGTGCTCATGGTGCCACTGGAGCAGGGGTGGGTGGTAAATCCTGGTCTTCAGCCTAAGGCAGCAACCTAAACCAGCAGCAAAGCCCAGGCGTCCGCGGGCAGCTTCTGGAGTTGCTGGAGCTTCGTAGAAGATCTCAAAGGAAGGTTCCTTGTTGAGACATCTTTTTGTGGCAGTCTCAAACCAAGCACCCAAACCCCCATGGCCAGTGTAGAGCTCGTCAGCCCTTTGCCTCGTCCAGATCCAGCTGTTGTTGGGGGATGCTCTTGTGTTTGTGCCATGATGCCGTCCTCCAGTGCCAAGGAGGGGAGAGGAATTCCTGTTAAGCCCAGCTACTGCTTGAGACTTCAAGTAAGAACTTGAGGGTAGGAGGTTCCCACCAAGACTGAGCTTCCCTCCTTCCCCTCCTCCAAAGCCAGCAGCTTCAGGTCTTCAGCAGCTCCCTGGGTGCTCGGTTGATGGTTTGCTCCCTGACCCAGCCGAAGAGGGGAAGGAATTTAAAACTCGCAGTGTGCTTTCTTTTCTTAAAGAAAAAAAAAAAAAAAGAAAAAAAGAAAAAGTTTATGATTTTTAAGAAGGCACCTTACAGCAGAGCCCAAATGGGAACGTCTGCGTTCGCTACCAGCCATCAACGCCGCGACACCGAGGGAGCGGCTCCTCCAGCTCCTCTCGTCGCGGGTGGACAGAAGGAGCTGTCAGGGAGCCGCGTGCGGCCGCCGTGCCGAGCGGGGTGGGAGCCATGCTGGCAGAGATCCCTTCCGCAGAGGGGATTTCTGCACTGACAATTTTTGGCTCCTTTAGGTTACTTTGGAGCTGCGCAGAATATATAATACTCTGCACTCGCGGAGGGGCTGACAGGGAACCTAAATACAGATTGCAAAGATAGATCATCTCCCGGCATCACTTTGTTTTCTGCTGCTCCAAAATCATTTTACTTGTTCCTGCAGCTACTATAAAGCCAGAAGAGCTCTCTATATTTGTTTCCCGGATGCCTTTTTCTCCTCTGCTTACAACTATAAAAGCAGCTTTTCATGCTCCAAATCAGAGATAAATTGAAATCGCTGCTGAAGAAATAAAACACAAGGCTAATCAAATTGTAGCACAGGAAGCAGCCTTCAGCCAGTGCATTTTTTGAGAGCTATTTTTAGAATATATTTTTATTTTGTCACTCCATATGGGAAGTCATACCCATATGGTTTGGGAGAATGGAAGGTTGTGCTTTTATAGAGATCTCACAAACCAGCCCTGCTCAGCCACGTACTTAAACATGTGCTTAAATCCAATTGTCTGCGATGGGACCGAAGCACATAAACTCCTCGTGACTGGGGCCTCGGGCCCTGTCTGAGGTTGTAACAGCATTATTCCCCCCTGAGATGTAAAACTATTTTATATTCGTTAAACCAGTCTCCAGTTAACTTGGCTCTTCTTAATTACAACATTTCTCAATCACACACCTTCTTTTTCTTTTTTTTTTTTTTTCTTTTTCATTTCTTCATTTCTCCTCCATCGTTCAGTTGCTCAGGTGAATGCCTTTGGTCCAGCACCAGGCAGGATGCAAAGCTGAACATCCACAGCCATCACTCTCCTGCTCTTCACAGCAGATATTTGCTACCCTGCAAATATCAACATTACTGTGGTTTGGGGGAATATCCTGCCCACGATACCGTGACACCTTCTGAGTGTGCTGATGAAGCAATAATTGGCTAGAAAAGATACCGTAGTTCTGATAAATTAAATGTATGCAATTAGAAACGTGTCCTCGCTGTTAATGCACCAGAAGATCCGTTTTACTTGTGATTTTAGGTTGTTCCATGAGTCTTAACCAAAAACGCTGTCTCTTTTAAGGAATTTTGTAGGGTGGTTAAAAACAGAGACAGAAGTTTTCCAAGCAGCCAAATTCCAGAGGATCAGTTTATGAATATTTCCTATTGCAATCCTGGACTTTCTTCCCTCTGCAGTTTCTCAGAAGGTGAAATTCAAGAAACCAGATTTACAACGTGTATTCTTTATCACAATTTGAAAGGCAAAATTTACCTGAGCCTGAGTTCCTTGTGCTCCCAGCTCTATCGGTGTTGAGGTACCCTATTTACGAGGGATGCCCCTAAAGCAGTCACTCATGTGACAACAGCTACAGGGGACTTGAGTTGTTCGGTCTCATCGAGTCCTTAGAGGTGTGGGCGGCTGGATCAGCCCATCGGCAGCTGAACGCGCAAATTGATAATTAAGAATCCTCTTTGAAACTTGGAGGGCTGCTGAGGTGCTCTGCAGGCAGATGTTTGCTGCCTGCCTTCCCTTCCAAGCTGGCAGGAAAGCTGCAGGCAGGAGAAATGCAAATGGGGAAGGGTTTTGTCCTGTGGTTCACCCCCAGCAAGCCAAGCAGCGTTGTGAGGCAGGCAAGAGGCAGAACTTAAACTGCACCTCGATTAGTATGAAAGGGTTCAGTAACTATTTTAATATATAAATCAGTGTCTGAGATGATAGTCAGCTTTGTCTGCGAGTGACCTGCAAGACGTAGAAAAATGCAGCTGGATGCTTTGAGATGTGGCATAATGAGCTCAGGAATTTGGGTGGTGTGGATCGCGCAGGTTCAGCGTGGCCAACACTCTGCTCACTGGCCAGAGGAGAAGTAATTGTCTGCATTACCTGTAATTCAAGACTTGTATTTGGCCTCAACATGGAAGCAGAGCTAAAGAAAGAGCAGGGCATTGGCAGTTAATATTTTAATGTTTTGTTGTTTGCTATTTATTTTTTCCCCTTAGAAAACAATTCTCCATCTTTTTTTTTGCTTTGGGATAAAGTGCAATGGTACTAGGACTGTGCAGTGGAGAGTTGAGTGTGGCAGAAGGATGGGAAGCACGGAGAGTTCAAGATGATTTGGATGCTGCTTTCA
This sequence comes from Actenoides lindsayi, assembly GCA_025331215.1. Classification (NCBI taxonomy): domain Eukaryota; kingdom Metazoa; phylum Chordata; class Aves; order Coraciiformes; family Alcedinidae; genus Actenoides; species Actenoides lindsayi. The sequence continues at coordinate 32,646 of WTSP01008251.1, forward strand.
CCAAGCAGAAGGGATGTTATGCTAAACCTGTTCATGAAAATGGAAACCTCATATGGATTATTTTATTGGAAAGTCGAGAAAACAACCACTGAAATTTTTCCCCACAAATATAATGTGTATGAGGAGATAATATTAAAATAACCAAGCACCAGAAGGGGCTAAAAGGAAAAGCCTGAGGTTAGAGCAGTGAGAAACTGTCAAAAGTTTGAGAAGAAATTTTACGAAGCCATATTTATATTCAAAATCTACCATCATTTTGAAATCAAAATAACTACTGTTAAATTATTTGCCCAAAGTAACTTTACAGTCAGGAAAATCTCCCATTGCTTTTACCCCACTTTATAAAATATACTCCCTACCATCCTGAAATCCCAAAAGACAACAAAAATCACCTGGATTTATGATGCTTGGGTGTATCTGAATTAGATACAAGTATCTGGGTTTTCCCCCAAATGTTGTTCTGGAATATTTTAATAACACAGCTTTTGGACCAGGTGCTTGGGTTGCGTGTGTGACGTGGCTACGTGAGTACTATGAGGTGGACTCGTGATGTCGCTGAGTTTCCTGTACATCACTTCACACAGCTGAATGTCATGGCCCCAGTAAAGCCAACCAAGAGTTTGCTGGTGACTTCAGCGGGGACAGAATTTCATCCCAGGCCAGGAGCAGCTGACAGAGAGTGCCACGGGCTGGTGACCTGGAGCAATTTCAAGTCGGTGACATAGAAATGATAAAATTCCTCATCACATAACAGACCTCGTCGGCCACTCAGGCTACCCAACTTTCACTTTGGATTTTCTACTGAGTTTCCGTTCATGTTGCAGTTATGTAGATAATATGTTAAAGCATTATTCTTAAAAAAGTAAAGAATTAATTTCTTTAAGAGATGGGTGATTTGTAGAAGACATTTGTGTAGTTTCGCCTTCTAAATGTGATTTATATTTATAAATAAATTTGCATAAAATCTCCAGCTCTCAATGTCATACTTCTGTTTTATCTTTAATTCAGATGCTCAAGAAATGTAAATTATTTTTACAGCTAAATAAAAGCTATACAAAGCTGCCAGGAAAGAATAATGAGATACACATTGTGCCATGCAGCCATGATAAATCCAGCAGCACCATGGTTACAGTCAAAATGTGAGGCCATCAACAACTCGGGAATATCAGCACATACAGATTCCTCTGGTTAGATTTAGCAAACCTATCTTAACTGGGGGAGCTCAGGACACCAGGTCAGCAGAAGAAAACATTTACCTGCGAGATACACAGGCACGTAGAATGAGGAGGAACAGTTGGTTTGTGTGGCAAGGGTTTATTATAGATTAACAACATCAGCCAGGCTGATGCATATGGACCAGGTTCTGCGTATGTGCTTTGCAGAAATAAAGATATCAACATTCCTGCAACATGGTGAAGTTTACAAATTATTGGTGGGTTTTCTAATGATAGTATGGGCTTATAAAATACAGCTGGGTCATGAGAATGGTACCAGGGAGAAGGTATAATTGCACCCCCTTAGTCATTGTGGTAAAAGGCTCCAGTGCCGTGGCTTTGGGTTGACAGATTAAGAATTGGGTTCTCCTCATTAGAAATTAACTCAGCCATGAGGAGATAATTACACCAAATGAAGGTGTGAAGAGCCTCAGCTGATGGTTGTCAAAGGAAAGTAAATAAAAGGTGCATGGAGCCCATCCACTTCTCTCTTACTGAGGAGGCTTGAGGGACGTGTTGCCTGGATCTTCAAGAGGGCAGACCTTGCTTTCCATGCCTTGCTGTGACTGATGCAGGTAGGTCTTCTCATTTGCTGGTTTTGCTTTGTCTCTGGTTGCGTTTCCTATAATACTTGGGGTTTTGGTGTGTGTTTTTTGCGGTTGGTTTGCTGCTGGAATTGTCTTAATCCCCCTTGCTCTTTAAAGTTTACATTATATAAACTCAAGGTGGTACGCGCAGCGTTGTGGGCTTGTTGCTCTCCCCTCTTTACTGAATTACAGTGATTTTTGACTTATTTAAATTCAGTATTCAGGTCAAACAGCTCTGAGAGTAGCTTCCCTTGAGTGAGGTGACTGCTCTAAGGCTTTTTGTGGCAGGAAGCATAGGGAAGACCAGGCAGCGATGAAGGGCTGCCTTTGGTGCTTTCTGGATGACCAACCAGATTGGATGTTTAGAGGAAACAGATGTGATCAGCTCTCCTGGAGTGCCCAAATTTTGCAGAATCCATTTGCTCTAGAGTTGTCACTATCAAGTTTTATTTTGTGGCAGAGCGTGGGGGTGTACAGCGAGCCTTGTGTTTTGGAGTTTGCTGCTTTGCTCCTTGGACTCTTCCAGACAAAGCAGGTTTGCGCGAAGTCCTATACTGGCACCAGACATGATGCTGAGCACCTTGCCAAGAAGGTGCTGAGCCTTTTTTAAGCGTGGTGAGTTTAAGGGCTGCCAGGTCCTCAGCATCCTGAAGACTGGAGCCCCGTGATGCTCAGTTTTCCCAAGCGTAGGGACAACAGCGTGCAGTGAATGGGGACAGCCGAAAACTCGCCTCAAAAGGACCGCTTTGTTTCGCTGAATCAGGGCAGTGAATGCGTGTGCATCTCGGGGAACGTGGACTGTTGACTCCTAAGGACCACTCATGTGCCTTAATTGAGTATGTGCATGAATGCTTAGCTGGTCGGGATCAGCATAAACATCCCTGAATGTCAAGCTCTCTTCTGTGTCTATTTTGTAAAGCTAATGACCACCAGGCATTCAAAACCTGGTTCTGGTCTTTGGAGGTGCTGAGGCATCTTATTTCATATTTCTGAAGGTGAATGCCTTCACCTTAAAATAGAATGTCTTTATTTCAGAGATGTTGGAGCATACAAAAATGGAGAGCTGTAAGCTTACCATCCTTAGAAGTTTGAGATTTTTCTTTTTAAATGTCCATAACTAAAAAAAAAAATGGAACTGAATAACCCTGCTTAGAAACACTTAAAACCAAAAAATCACTCTCAGCAGACAGCCCTTATGACAAGGCTCTGCCCAGAGTGAATTTTTATGCTTGAGTTATAAACCCTTGAAAAATGGGGATCCTAATGCAAAAGCTGACACAGCTTTAACTAAAGCAGCTCTAGTAAGTGCTGCTATAATTATTTGCTCATTAATTACAAATTTTGCAAGACACGAGAGTAACACAAATTGGAAAATAGGAATAATTATCAGTAATAATGCCACAGAAGCTGGACACATTGAAAGTATCTTCCTCTTTAAATTTAATAATAGCAAGACAGCTAGGAAACTAATAAGAAATACATAATTGAAAATTAACCTTGCAAATCTGCTGTTAATAAACCATGGTACTCTTGCGTTACAATGATTTTACAGAGCCTTTAATTTGCATTTGGAGTGTCATTCCAGGTAATACTTCGTGTGTTCACAACAATTAGTGTGCCTTGGCATTAAAACAAAAGCGCAAAGGTAGGATTTTAACGTAGCAGAGAGGACAGAATGGTGAATATTGTAGTTTTTAGCAGCTCGAAGGGCTGGAAAGCAAATGTACAATGGTGATTTTTGTGTCGGCTGTTCTGCCTGAATGCTGTTTTGTTATTGTTGAATTGGAGTATTGTGGTGTTCTGTGCTTTCATCCTCAGCTTGTGTAAATACCCCAGTTGGGATGTTGGATCGCTTGCACTTTCTATCCTCTGAGGTGCGAGGCTTGATTACTTAGGGATGCTTGAAAACACCCAGTGCATTGGTAACAGGTAGCGTGTGCTCTTTGAAATCCGCTGCTGCAGTGCTTGCTTTTACTGGTGTGCTTGAGTTGTCATAGCTGTTCTAACAGGGGCAGGCAGCTGGAGGCACTGGGGTTTGCTGGGCAGGGGAAGTTTACTGGAAAGGTGCTGCTCTTGTGCCTGAGGTTTACCCATGGCTCTCCATTCAGAGGAAAATGATGGGTTTTTTATATCTGCTGCTGGTTGACAGACGTCTATAAAAATCTAGCATTCAATTTGCAAGTAAGGAGGACAGGAATTGTTTATTCAAAACTCAGGCTTAGTCGACTGCTCTTGCTAAATATCTCCCACTCGTAAAATAAACCTGATGCATATCGCTGCTGCTCCTCGTGTTCAGTCATAGAAAGCTTGTATGTCTGTAGCCAAGAAGTGTTTTACAGTTTTGGAGCATTTTATCTACCGAGCTCCGGGTGCTCAGCTGAAAAACAGAGGATGGACAGTAACAAAGATGCATGCCCCTGACCACAGGCTTGTAACTTATATCCTGATGTTAGTGGCTTGAAATTGTGTATGGCCAAGAAGCATAAAAAAAATTAAAATAAATAAAAAAGTAACCTGGAGACCTACAGTGTTTGGTGTCCGAGAGGAGGAACACTGTACACAAACAATTGGGTTAAGAGTGTGCACTCCAAACAGCATTTCTGCATAATTCCAAACTCCATCAAGGGCTGCATGTAAAATGTTGGCTTCTTTGTGCAACCCCACAAATCCTAGGGAAAAGGCCAGGAGGGGTCAGCAATTCAGCTGTTTGCCTGCTCACTTTACGTAAGAGGTTAGCAGCAGTGTGCTTTTTGTCCAAAGCCAGCAATAGCAGGAACAGCTTGTTTCTGAAAGGGCTGTGGCTCCCCTAGCAGTGCTAGAAGAAGGGGTCCCGAAATAAACCTCGGGTGCAGATAGTCTTTGATTTGACCTTTTGTCCGTGTTCTTGGCTATAAGTGTGTGCTTAGCGCAGCGTTCGACTCCTGTCACAGCCTATAGAGCTCAGGCACCACCAGCATGGACTTTTTTCCTCCATTTCCATGTGTTTCAGGGCATTTGGATAACGTTGCCGTGTGGGGTGACAAGGTGTTGTGGTTGTCCAAGCTCTTCCTCCAGAGGAGCTCGGGGTGTTGTATGGAGAAGCAAACCTCCCGTTTAGCTTGTAGCCTCTGGGTGAAGTCCCAGCAGCAGTGCAGATTTTAGAGGCTGGTCGTTCGTGCCTGACGCGAAACTTGCTGATCTGAAGAGAGCTTCACTTGATCCATGAAGATTTGTTGTGGAAATGGAGCAGTGCGAGGGTGGGTGTTCCTCAGCTTAACTCCAGTCAGGATGTGACCGTTGCATTTGTGAATGTGAGAACCGATGCCACAGGGTTAAGGGATGACCTAGTGAAGGACGGTTGAAGACGGGTTATATGCAGCTACCCTTCCATGTGTGTCTGTAGGTCCTACTGGCAGTTCCTTGTGAGACCAGAGCAAGTGCTGGGGGTGTGCTGGATTTCCCATTGGAGCTCAGAAGCTGGCAGCCTCCCAGGCTGAGAGGCACAAGGGAGAGGCACGTCTTGGGTAGAGAAAGCTTTGAGAGCTGAATGGATGAAGAAGAGCAGGAGTGGGTAGTTGCTGTTCCAACCTTGAGAAAAAGGGGCTGGAAAATACTTTCTCCTCTGTCTGAAAAGCAAGAGGCTGTGGGAGAAATGTGCCTCTTAACGATGCTCCTGAAGCAGCCTCTGCTAGTGAATCCTGATCAGTATTCTGTTCATCACTGCTTTCTCAAGGAAAGACATAAAGGAACAACTTAGCCAAAAGGAAGGTATTTTTAGAAGCTGGAGAGATGATATTTCCCCCTCCCCACACCCATTCTGCTGTTATTTATGTTGCGCAGTTCTTGAGTTATTTATTTCAGTGGGAGTTGATGCAAAGTGGGACTGTGTTTAATGTGTGGAAGGATGGTGAAATCCATCCTACAGCTTGTCCTTGGTATTTCAGGGCTAGGCTTTGATAGTCTTTCCAACCTGCAAATTGGATGGTGTGTTTTGGACATTATCAAAGCGTTGCTGCTTGCGAGGGGTGCCTGTCTCCAGTCCCTTCAGCGTCCAGCACACTGGACGTCCTTCTGCAGTTTGTCACTGCAGTATATTTTTAACCTGCCGCTTAACTCACCCATATGTGGTTTTAAAACACTAAAAAGCAACTGATAATTCCAAGTGCCCTCCAAGGTAAGAAAAAGTTAATACTTTTCATCGATCGAAGGTAATTTATGCGAACTGGGCTCTGCTGGCAACTGCAGCAAGGTATAAATGGTGACATCATTGAGCGTGAGCTCTGCCAACCTGAGTTAGTGTTGGAATGACAATGGAGTGATTTAACTATTATGATCTCACTTAATATTTCATACTTAAAATGCAGCCTAACCTGTAATTCAGGGTTATATGAAGCACACATTGTAGAGTTGCTTCAGAACAGATTTTGACACAAACTTTGCTGTTAAAGGAAATGTTTGAGTGACATACATATTGCATATGCTGTTACTGTGAGGCTGCTGGAAATCCTTTCAGAAAGGAAAATTGACTGTGCAATGTTTTCTCTTTTATATGTATGTGTATAGACACACGCACACAAGGGGGGGGGGAATCTGAAATGTTGTCTTAAGCTTTCCAATATGAAACCATCACAGGAGAAGAAAATCACTTGGATCAACCAAATATAGCTGCAGCTTTTAAATCCCAAGCCCTGTCATCCTCACAGCAATGACAACAACAAAATACTGTAGATACGATGGGGTGAGAGTTAAAACTTCTAACAACAATTCAAGTTTCCAGTCTCTTGTACAGAAACAGTGCTGAAGTGACCCCACATTCCATGAGGGAGGTATTGCAGCTGGTCTGAAAGAGCCTCAAGTAAAACAGCAGGGAAAGAAAAGCTTGTTTTATTTGATGCTTTGGCTCCCCAGGTGTGCAGTCAGTGGGGGAGGATGTGCTTCTTCCTCTCCATGCCTCAGTGTCCACCTCTGGAGGTGGAAGCCTTCAGTTGGTTTGCTCAACTTACATTCTTTTTTTAATAATTATTTTTTTTGTATGACAATCAGAATAACAAGGTGCCCTGGTTTTGGCTGGGATAGAGTTAATTTTCTTCCTAGTAGCTGGTGCAGGGCTGTGTTTTGGACTTAGCACAAGATTAATGTTGATAACACACTGATGTTTTTAGCTGTTGCTAAGTAGGTGTTTCTACTAAGTCAAGGACTTTTCAGTTTCTCATGCCCTGCCAGAGAGAAGGCTGGAAGGACACAAGAAGTTGGGAGGGGACAAAGCCAGGACAGCTGACCCAAACTGGCCAAAGGGATATTCCATACCATATGTCACGTCCAGTATATAAACTGGGGGGAAAGCTGGCCAGGGACTGCTGCTTGGCAACTGTCTGGGCATTGGTCAGTGAGTGGTGAGAGATTGTGTTGTGCATTACTTGTTTTGGATTTTCTAATTATTTCATGATTATTATTATTATTATTACCATTATTATTTTCTTCCTTTTATGTCCTACTGAACTGTCTTTATCACAATCCACTAGGTATTTTTTCCCCATTCTCTCTCCCATCCCACGGGGTGTAGGGGGGGGAGAGAGCAAGATGATGTGTGGGGCATAGATCTAAAGGATCTATGGCTCTGTAGACATGAGATGGCCGTGTGGATGACACCAAACTGGGGGAAGTAGTCACTAAGTGGAAAGGACAGGACTGCTCTCCAGCAGCCTTGGCAGGATGGAGAAGTGAGCTGTTGACCCTCCTGAAGGCCATCAGAGTCCTGCACCTGGTTTGAAGAAATTCCATCCAACTGTACAGGCCAGAGATGGGCTGAGAAGTAGCTTTGCAGGCAGAGACCTGGGTTCCTGGTGGAAAAGCTGAATGAGTCACCAGTGTGTCCTTGCAGAGAAGTCAATACCCAAAGCTTAAACAGAAGAGGCTTTGCCTTTGAAGCTAGCCCTGTTTTCAACAAGGAGTTCAACTCAAGAGCCTTCAGAGCCCCCTTCTAAATGAAATTATGCTGTGATTAACTAAAACAACCCATGTGCAACTGCTGTTAAAGGAGAGGAAGGAATTGGTATGGTTAAGTTTTTTTCCTCTAGTACTGTGGCATTGTTTGCACCTGCAGCTCGATTAAGTCTAAGATTTTTTTCAAAGCTTAATTCTTCATGACCTTAAGGGTCAGTATTGCTGCTCTTTTCTGCAGAGGAAAGGGCCAATGAGTGTCCCAGAAAGAATGTAGTCAAGTCTTAAATCTGCAAACTGCCTTGTTGCCTGGGAAAATGACCTTTTTTTTTTTTTTCGCCCCCCTCTGAATGTTATGTTCTGTGTCATGAAGCCAGGTCTGGTTGCTCGATGGTGGCCAGAAGCAGCCAATATTTGAAAGCACATTTTGGTGGTTACTCAGCATGTTTGAGGCTCCCTATTTAAGCAGAGAGGGTAGATTTCATTGGAAAAGCTCTTTGCACCCATGTTTAAAAATGTTTGGCAGAGACACTTTCCACAGCAGTGGAATGATCTTGTCACTGCTATAAGTACTTATCAAAAGCAATTGTTATTAGGTCAAGTGTTTAAAGTATAGCGATGTAAGAAGCATTCATCGATAGGAGTCTTTCAGTTGAATTAAAATAAGAAAAGGGGAGTTGCAAATCCAGAATTACAGACTTTTTAGCTTATTTAAATGCTATTTTATGCTTATTTAAATGCTACTTACTTTTTCAGTCCAGAATGAATTTCCAGTGTTCCTTACAGCTAACAGAAAATTTTGTAGTTTTTCAATCAGAATTAGTTTAAGCCACTAGAAAACATCCTTTGTTTCCATATCGATAGAAACCCAGTATTCTCTTTTCTTCCTGTTTGGCCTTCCCTGCCCTGGATGCAACGGGAGTAAACACAGTAGAAGGATTTGTATTACTAGCAAAGAAGAACAATCGCAGCAGTGTTTAAATTCACAAGGTTCGAGGATTGTAATTGGAGTTGATTTGAGGATGGTGGTGGGGAAACGTTTATCCCACTTCATTTTTAGAGGCTCTCCGTTTGTGTTCTCTGCGCTTCTCGCAGAGGGACAAATGTTTTTTCCCCCTATAACAGAAATAATTCTGATCCTGTTCCAAAAATAGCCTAGAAGCCAAGAGATGCCAGGAATAGGCTTCTCCCTCTAGTGGCAGCAGAAAGGAAGATACAGACCTCTCAGGGCAGGTACCTTCACTTTTTTCAGTAAAGCATCTGAGGTAAGCAATAAAAAAGACCTGCTGTGTGCTTTTTTGTTTTCTTTTTTATTTTTACACTTCAAAGAACGATTCATATGACACAAAATATCTGCAGATTCTCTCTGGTTCTCCTTAGTCATTGAAATACTTGTAAACCCAAGGTATTGAAACAAAGATGTTTCTCTGAATTTTAAAGTCCCCTTGAGGCTCAAAGGACAACAAGGGCAACCTGATAAGTACCAGTGCTAAGGAGTTTGGTGTCCAGCTCTCTCCTGTTGGGAGAGCCATGGAGCAGATGCTGTTCTGGGGAGTAACTGCTGGAATAGGCTCAGCATCTGTCCCTGCAAATCATGACCAGCACTGGGTGAGAGGGACGGAGGGATGGGGAATCTTCAGAGAACTACCTTGATGAGTGTTTGAATCTCATGTGAGGCTACCATGCTAGTTTGGCATGTAAAATGTAAACCTGCATGTTCTCAATGACTAAATTACCCCTCGTGCCTCTACAGAAAAGAGGAAAAACCTATTGGACCTATAAGCAGGAGGGCCTGACTGCCACCTGTAAGTCAAATAATAAGCACAGTGAATGACATCTACCAGTTCTGTCCTATTTCTGCTTTCTATCTTCTGTTGATGTATTTACTACTGGAGAAGAGCATAAAACCACTAATGCTTGCTCTAGACTTGGGCAGGCAGGTTGATGTGTGGAGCGGGTCTTGCTGAGGTGCTTGATCCCTGGTTGGCTTCCAAATATCTGTCGTGAGTGTTCCAGTCCCTTTGACTCAGTCGCTGCTTCTTCTGAGTCTATTTCTGCAAGTGTTACTTTAATAGAAGAGCTTATGGGAATGAAAGGAAAGGTTTAAACAGCATCTTAAATTCAGGGAGAATGTGTCCTTCAAGCTCTACAGTGCTGAAAATACTGTTCAACTAAAGGATGTGAGCTGTTACCAGAAGAAAACAAGACACCTCCAAGCCCAGTGTGGTTGGGGTGCAGCTCGTGGTAGACACCAGGCAGTGGTTTGGCTGATGTGGGGCAGTAGCAGAAGACTCTTTGCCAGAGGTAGCATGTGTGCAAACTTGCCTGTGTTCTTGGTTAAGCTCTACCTGGGCTCTGGGAATGAAGAGCTCTGCCTTGCAAAGGCTTAAGGAGGAAAATATGGCCAACATCTGTAGTGCACCTTATTATACGCATGTCTCCTGGGAGACAGGAAATGTCTACCTGACCTGTAAGGTCATGTGCATCGGTCCATGAATTTGAAAGTCTTCCATCAGGGAGGAACTTAGTGACTTCAGAGTGAAATGCAACCTCCATTCTTTCCAGTTGGGGTTGTGAACTGGCAAGGCAGCCTAATTGCAGCTTCTTTCTGTGAAGTTATCAATATTTCTTTTGCCCTTACTGAAGGCAGTTGCTTGGCAGCCTGTTCCACGTTAAGACTTTGTGAACTGGACTTACCCTGGGAAGTCTTGATTCTGGCAGGCCTGTGTGTGCCTGCTGATGGCTGTGGCTGCCTGAGCTCACTGAGGTTAGGAGACCTCTTGGCAAAGGGTCATGTTTACCTGTCACCTTGTCCTCAGGATCAGGTCAGCTTGTTGCAGATGTTTGCCCAGCAGCCATCATCAAGCTGCCTGGAAGGTTCCTTAGGACGTTAATTAACAGCAGTACAGAAAACACATTGGGACTTATTTCTTCCATGCTGTCATCTTCTGTGAGAAGGTTTAAATCTCTGTTACCTTCCAAATCCTAAAGCAATACTTCAGTCTTTTAATGTGGTCACTTCTTTGGGTAACATCTTGCCCTACCCTGGCAGATACCTGCACTGCTTTCCCAGCCTCTTGTTTCTGCACAGTACCTGAAAACTGTTCTAATTTTATTTTACCTCCCTGTAAGGTTTCCTTTTATTTGCTGCCTTTGCTGTTCTTATTGGTTTTTATGCTCTAAACTTCATTATGCAATTGTTCCAATCCTGCTCTGTATTTGAAGGTTTACAACTCCTGTCTGTCGCTTCTTCCTCACTGTTGATTACTTCTACATTTCTACATTCCTTCACACTGACTTTAAAGTAAAACAGAAACCAACGTGAACATTCCCTGTGCAATTACCGTGAGGTGGTTCCACATCACCCTTGGGCACGCGTTAATTTATCTTAGAACACTTTCTATTTTCTCCATGTCCTTTCTCTTTCCCAGCTGTATCATGTCGAATTTCGCCCTGCTCTTAGTCTTCTACCTTTGCTCTGCTAAAATCTAACCTACCTGTTTTCTAACTTTTAGTTGAACATTAATCCCAGGGAAATCCTTAGGTTGCGGTCCTGGTTCTCCCCCACACTTGCATCGTGATTGCTGTTAGAGAAGCCTTGCTCCTTACAAAGCCATCATCTTTCCCTGTGTACATTAGATGATGAAAATAATATTTGGAGCCAGCAGTCGTTGTAGGACCGTGCACAGTAAACAAATAATGTTTTTCACATCTACAAGTGCTGCTTACATCTCCTCTCTGAATTTTAGCCTTTCACTTGGACATGGTCTCAGCTGAACACTTAAACAGCTGCCTAATTTTGAGCAACTAAGTAATTGGTCGCAACTAAAACTATTTTCCTTCCACGAGGAGTGTTGCCCTTGCCCCTTGGGCTGCTGCTGTCCTCTTCCTCTGGGCTGGTGTCCAGACCTAAGTGGATGAATTCAATGGAAAAAATGCAGAGGGCAAGAGCAGAGCAGGTGCAGCACTGGTGCTGTCTTGCCATGTGTGGAGGAGCTGCAGCAGCAGTGCTTCAGGTTCCCCACCACTGACCCTGGGGCACAGGGCTTCTGTGGAAGGTTTTTGCAACTCCTGCCATAAAGCAGACGTGATCGTGGGCCATGTTCCTTGGAAAGGAGTGAAGCACTTAGTTGAATCATGCTCGGATCATTTTTAAGACAAAATAAAACTGCATCAGCCCATCTAACCCATGGCTTTGGGAACCAGCTGGACCAGGGTTTGACTTTGCAGCAGCCTGAGTTGCACAGGAGGCACATAATCAGATAAATTGGCACTAAAGAGTCACTTCCATCCTACAAACACAGACTCCTCATCTGTCAGGCAACGTGTGGCTCAGCAAACATGGTGACAACCTGATGGGTCCAGTGAGACTTGTGCTGAAGAGACAAGATGCTCAGTTGCTGGCAAGGGTGTGCAGTGAGTGATGCTCTGCAGAAGGAGTGTAGCATCCAGCTTTTCCTCAAAGTAGAGGAGGGAGTAGATACATAAAGTACAGACCTCAGCCTCTTGCACATGACTTCAGATTTACTGGCAAGACAGTCTCCTGCAGAGTGATTTCAGTGTACAGCTGTAGTCTAAGAAATACCTTTGAGCAGTGAGGAGAGACAGCCTGTCCATGGCCATCTCCGTAACACCTCTGGAGAAATGTGCCTACATCAGATACTGCTGAAGTTGCTCGGGACTGAAGCAGGCACAGAATGATAGAAACTGTCATTGGGATCCATGAGAGGGTCTGCCCAGAGTCACACCAGCAGTAGAAACAAACTGCCTGGAGATGGGTGGTAGTGCAAGGAATGAAGAGGACTTTGTCTGCAAGGTGTAGCTCTACCTGGATGTGCTGTGAGCAGGAGCAGCAGCTGGCAAAGGCATGACGACTTGGACCCAAAAATCTTTCTGTGAGTGACCGAGCACTCCACTTCTGGGACTTAAATAAAGCCATGGATGAAGTGTCTTCAGGTGGATCGTGAAGACAGCTCTGACCCAGCAGCAGGAATCAGGAACACCGCATTTTTGAGGACTGGCTTTCCTACCAGACATCTGTGGGCTGGCAGGAGAGGACAGTGGCTTCTGACAGTCACTGCTAGTCAGCCACATCTGTGATGCTGACCCTGGAACCAGTGAGCAGCAACACAGCCGGGGGGAAAGCAGCACTTGCCAGAGGTATACTAGGATACGGGTCTCACCACAAATACTGGAGTGTCAACCACAGTTGTGACACTACCACAAACTCCCTGTAGAAGCCAACTTGGATTGATAAGCAGGAAGTCTCTGTGTTAGTCAATACAGAGGAGTTGAAGGAGACTCCAGATGGGCCCTGGACTTTTCTAGACATGTGAAACTATTTCTTGAAAACTCCCAATGGCTCCTGCCATTAAATGTACTTCTCTGTAATGCTGGTGCTGTTTCATATTGATTCTTTGGTTGAAGCTTTCTGAACGTATTTGGATTGTTCTTCCATATCTTTAGGCCTTGTGTTATCATATGTAATTAACACATCTAATAATGTATTGACTTTGACCTCATCAATGTCATGGCTTATTAAGTTTTGTGTCTTGTGTAGCGCTCCTCTCTATGAAATGATTGCATTTGTTTGTTCATCACAATTTCTGAGTACGTATATTTTGGAAAATACAATTGAAATGCAAAGTGCTTTCAAGAAACACTTTCAAGCAGAGTAAATGATGTATCTTAATGTATTTATTTTTTTTTACAAAATGCAACATGAAAACGTATCTTTACCTTCATTGCTTTTTCTTTTTTATCTTCCACCTACTGCACTTTTCCCCAGCAAGGCAGCAGCAAAAGGGAGATTTCTTGTGTTAAATGAAAACAACGTAAACATTTTTCTCCTTTTCTTTGGCACTTAATCTCAAGTGAAAATTTGCAATCAGAATGCGTGCTTTCAGTTCAAATTGAAAGTGTTCTTCAGGAATAAGTATGTTTGGAGGGGGAGAAAGCTCTAATTGTAACCGTTGGTTCTCACAAATAAATATTTCTGTAGTGGATTTGAATTGATTAATCTGTCACTTTATTCAGTAAAGTGCAAAATCAGATCAACCCGCTTCTTGCTTATTTACATGGCCAGCTTTAATGTATCGTTAGTTATATTGAGTACTAAAGCTTTTAGTGCAGAAGATACTACTTTCACTTAATGGATAATCATTTAGTGGAATATAATTTAAGAAAATTTATATGGTATCTGTGCCATGGCTGTAACATAACCTCAACATGATAAACTTTCTCCAGTAGAAGGATTAGCACTTTCTGGCGGCTTTTGCCTGGGTATTTTAGTCGTTGTTTTGACATCCATCTTAGCCAAAGTATGCTGGCATCTGAAATCAGGTACTTGACACAGTAAAAATATTCTTAGTTTTGGCTCTACTTTCCATTAGCCCACTTTATGTCAAGTAATTCCATAGGATTTCAATCCAGATCTTAGCATCTTTTTAATTAGAAGACAAGAACAAGCAATTCAAGGCGTAGTCTGAGATAATTGGCGAGGCTGTGTGAGAGATGAGGACAGAAGCTGTACCTGGAAAAAAGATGAAATGAAAACAAGATCTTGAGTGAATTATGGGAAGAGACTAGACATATCACGATAAGAAATTTTACTTTGACTTGTAGTGAAGGGCCATGAGGAAAACAGCTTCTTTTTCTTCCAGCTGCTTTTCTAGGGGCTAGAGCTGTATCTCCCCAGCCTCTGAAGCACAGAGGGATGAGAAGTCCAGCTTTTTCACAAAGCACTCGTTAATTAGGGATGCAAATTTGTTATAACTATTTTTTTACAGTCAGATAATCTCTAATGATGGAGAGACCTGACTTCAAGCTGTTTTCCTCTTTCCAATGTCCTTACATCGCTGAGCTGCAGCAGTCCTGTGCTGAAATCAGGGCAATCAATCTTATCGCTGTTCCAGCACAGGGTAGCATTGGTTGTGTGACAGGTTGAGTTTGTGTTAAGGGGTGAGGGTTTCCTCTGGGGAAAATCTGCAGGAAGGAGCTGAGAGGAGTGCTGGGTAGGTTCAAGTGTCTCAAAGCCTTTTTTTTTTTTTTGCCAGGGTGTGCATGAGGATGTTTTCAGCAGTGTTTGGCCTGAGATGCTAGGACAGGGACTGACAGCCGCTTAGCGAGGAAGACTATGATGACAGCTGGACCTGAATGCACCAAACTGAATTTTAAGGGCAAAAACTTTGAATTGATGTATCATTCAAAACTGAACAAGTGCAACACTCGCCACCAGTATGGGAGGACTCTGGTTTTTTTTATGCTAAATTTAGGAAAACTAGGCTTGCCATGGCTTTAACTTAGTTTCTGCTTCAGTTAGCCTATGTCTGCCTGGGTTTCAGAGCTGTCATGACTGGAGCAGGATCTCTCCAGCTTGTGCTGAAGCTCAGTGTCACTTACTAGGGCATAGCCAAGGTTGACCATGGAGATGGTAGAAAGATTTTGATTTATTTTTCTTTAACCTGCTGCTTTCCTTTAACTTCTTCCTGAACCCCACAGTGGATTTCCTACCTGCACTCCAGTTCCAGTGCTGCCCTAGGTTTGTTTCTTGGTATGGAATGTCATACAGCATGTTGCATGTGTCTTCCTCTTTCTGCTAAAAGAGAACACTTAACCCAAACCAACAAAAAACCCCTCCTAAACATTCACAAAAAGCCCTCCAAAACCCCAGGTTGCACTTTTGATGCTTTCTTGTGTGTGTGTGTAGTAACTCAAGGCGAGACCTAGAAGCTTCGTTTTTGGAATGGATTAACACAGATTGTTTTAATGTCTTTCATGTAGTGTAGAGACTGCTGGAAAGAAAAACAGCAATCCAGAGGCGGTTATGTTTTCACTGCTGCCTGGAATTGAAATACTGGTTGATTTTTTTTTTTGGCAACTTTTCTTCTGGAGGAAAGAACTTCTGAGTGCAATCAATTAAAGAAAGGATCTGATTTGCTTTGTAATTGTTTTTCTGTCTGTATGAATGATGTAAGGGTATATTGGAAGAATTTACTTCACTACTCTGTCTTTTCTAAAATAACAGGTTTACTGGTTGATTTATGGGTTGTTTGTTTTGTTTTTGTTGTTCTGTCTGTAGGTGAGAAAAAGGTTAATTTGCTTGAGAAATCATGTCTATGCCAGAGAAGGTCAACTTGTTCCATCATCGTGTACTGCCATTGGAGGCTGACCTGAACCTAAGCACGGTGGTTTAAGGGAAGAATAAGGCGTCCTGTTTTTCTACATGCCTTTTTCAGCGCTTGTTTTGTTCTCTTCTTTTATTTTTTTCATAGTTTCTGAGAAAAAGCAGGAGGGTGTGACTCAGTGGTTAGTTGCTCTTATCCCCTTTGGATCTGATTCTGTTCCCTGTAAAGTCATATTTTTGACGTTCTGCTTCAAAAACTTCAAATTCTGCTGTGGCTGTGCCAAGCTCATGGCATCTCTCATCCTCTGACTGACCAAAAGCAAAACCACCGAGAAGTCTCTTTGTGAAATGTGTTAAAAGCAGCAAATAAATGTGCAAGAATAACAACTGGGGAAGACGGGGAATATTAAATCTGTCAGAGCTGTCCATAAACACCAGAATGTAGTGGCCAGTGTGGTTCCTGGGAATGTCCCCAGCTCTTCTTCCTCAGCTGCTTCACTGAATTATTCCTATGAATCATAGCACATGAACTGCGAATGATGGGGGACCAAGGCACTGTTGGAGTTTAAGCCTTTTGTGATGCTGTAACAGCTAATTAAAATAAAGGGGTATCATGTTTGTGTTTTGTAGTAGAACCAGTTTAATACTGTTGTAGAATTGAGTGTCTGGTTCCTTGCACTATCATCCATTGCTCACTGCAGCTGAATGAGAAACAGCAGAGTGTTTGAATCTTTTCATACATTTAATTTTTTTCTGTTCCTTTTTTTTCTGTGTGTTTAAGTTCATGTTCATAATACATATTTCTGATATGCCTGTTCATGGTGTGTCAGAAAGCAGAATGGTGGTGTGGGAATGTTTGAGGGCACTAATTTCAGAGAAATGTTAAGTCTTAGAAACAATTTTGTTTCTATTTTCCAGATACATGGTGAGATTAAAATCTGGTTATTGAGTATATAGAATCATAGAATGGTTTAGGTTTGAAGGGACCTTACAGATCATTAATTCCACTCCCCCCTGACATGGGCAGGGACACCTCCCACCAGACCAGACTGCTCAAAAGCCCCCTCCAATCTGACCTTGAACACATCCAGTGAGAGCATCCACCGCTTCCCTGGGTGACATGTTCCAGTGTCTCACCACCTTCAGAATGAAAAACTGCTTCCAAACTTCTATTCTCTTCCAGTTTGAAGCCATTACCCCTTGTCCTATCACTACAAACCCTTAACATGGTGCTTCTGCATGTTTTGCCCATGTATGTTTTATGAAGTTAAGTATTATCGTTATGTTTTGATTTTGGTGTGCTTTCCCTCATTTTATATAGCTAATTGTGATAATTCTGCAGCTTTATTTTTATAGAGTAATAATTTGCTTGCTTTCAGTTCTGGAGATCTGTGTTCCTGGTTGAAACAGAGTTAAACTCTCGGGGCACTGCTGTTATGCCTAGAAAGTGCACGCCGGTTTGCAAGGCTGCCTCTGAGGAGTCTAATTTAGGAAGGAAAAAAGGATATGGTATTGTTCAAATAAGTTTGCCATAGTATTAATTGTATGTATTTGACTGTCGTTCCTGTGGATTTCAGGGTGTTAGCCTGTGTGTGTGAAGTGCTGCTTGCTCAGATCCCAGAGGCCAAAGTGCTGGTGGGCTCAAGAAGACCCCATGTACTGCATTTCTGCTGCAGCCCCAGAGCAATTCTGGGAACACCCGGGTCCTGTTCCTGAGCACAGCAAGGAGCTGTGGAGCCTGCACTCAACTTCTGTCCAGGGGAAATGCTCTGGAAGGTGATTAAAAAGACAGAGCAATCTCCCAGTAGTGTTGCAGCTACAGCATTCAGTAGAGGTGGTGAAGGAAATGTTTAATTAGTTCAGAGGTTTCTTTTGCACTCTGGATGTATCAGAACTCACGTTGGTTTCTTTCTCTTTCCCTTTCTTGTGCAGAAATCAGTGTTTCACCTAAAGTATTGGAAATATGACTTGGAGGTTGTACATCTTGTACCGATGGGCAAAATTTGTCTTGGGGGATGTCATTCAGCTCCTGATTCTGCCATGTAGATGCCTGGTTAGATTTGTGGGAGAGGAAAGGGGCTGTGCAGGGGAATAAGAGCTGAGCAGGGGATTGGATTAAGTTGGGAAGAGGTCAGGGGAGAGCAAAGAAAAGCACTGTCGTCTCTGAAGTCAGGAGAAAATGGCAAGAAGAGATGTAGATAAGGGAGGGATCAGTGCTTTCTTCTCCAGGCAAGTCTGCTGCCTCTGGGAATTTTGCATGGACCATTGTGGTTTTTGGGTTTTTTTTCTGACGTGCTTGTAGGATCCTGGGGAAATGCTCTCTGACTGGAAGCACAGTTTCTTGGCAGTGGCCAGACAGTCTCTGCTGGTGTGAGAAAGTGGACATTGTATAAAGTTTCTATCTCTGTACAGTCACAAGAGGAGCTCTTTCGCTCCTCAGCCTCTAGTCAGCCTTGTACTCCAAGGCTGAAAATGACAGAGCTACTTCAACTTGTCAAGACAAGAAAAGCTGCTGCCTCTTGATGCTGCCTTTTCAAGGAAAGGAAGATAAGACAAAGGTCCAAGTTCTTCTACTGGTTCTGCTGTTGTCTCTGCTGTAGAATTGCAAAAGACAGGGAAGGGACCTGCTGATGGTGGACCTTGGCTTGCGTGGAGATGGTTTGAGATGGAGTTACACAAAAGGAACAGGAGCATGGTGATACTTCAGAGAGCTGGATACGCAGGGTCAGAAGCAAAAGGCCATTAGGATTGGCACATCTGATTTGGGTGGTTCCACTATAATTGTAAAGCTAGTGGGGTTTGTGTAAAACCAGAATTATTTGGGGAGATCATAAATTAGAGAACAACATAGTGATAGGTGTAAGGTATGACGGAGAAGGTGTGACTTTCTGTTTGGGAAGAAAATGACAGGTAACCTACAATATAAATTGAAAGGGGCTGCATGTAGTGGCTTTGGGAAACGGTAGTTTTGCCTGTGTCAGTGGCAAGTGATTGGAAATTCAGTGGTGATGGGGGTATGTTGGTAGCACATGAATTTGAAATGCAAGTCAGCAGGAATCCTTTTTCTGTGTGTGTGTTTTTGGTGTGTTCCATGTTGCTCCCTACATGACCCTCGAAGAAAAAGAAGCAATTCAAGACAGCCCAAGGGTTAGTTTTTTTTCTACCTAGGTTAATTCCTGGGGTCCTGCTTTGGGTATTAAAGTACAAGGGATGCTGCAATGGAGACTGGAAAGAAAATAAGGATGGATTTTTTTTTTTAATTCTTTTTACTGCAAAGGTGTGTAAAAGACGACTGGAGTTTGCCAGCATGGAAACAAATGTCTTAATTTACTTGCAAGGGCTCTCCAGACTTCAGGATCTTCAACCTTTTCAGTTACAAACCCCCCTGCAGTAAGAACCATGTTTACAGGATTTTCCATAATTTACTATTTTTTGGATGAAAAATAGCATCAAAGTGACACCTGAGGCACCACATCCGTTACTCTCTGATAAAAGATGGAAGTTGGTCAACCTCGTTCTTGTCACTTATTAGGGCGGTTTCAGGGGGCAAAGAAACGACGGTTGGGAAGAGTGGGTTTCACTGTAGCCGCTGTGGCCGCGTCAGGGCCGGGGCGCGGGCAGAGCCGCAGCGCCTGATCCAAACGAGCCCTTAACGCGCCAACGGTCACTCCTCGGAGAGCCCAGCTCCGGGGAAAGGCGGTCGTGGTAAAAAAAGGAGCAGCTTTTGGGGCTTTTCGAGGCTTTCTCGAAGCTGGGAAAGGCGGCCGGATGTGTTACTCGCCATGAGCTCGCGGGCTGGTGACGTCGCGTGGGCGGAGCCGCAGCGCCAGCGCCTGATCCCAACGAGGCCTTCAGGCGCCGACGATCCCTCGGCCGAGAGCCCGGGCCCAGGGCGGGTCGGCCCTCAGTGGGGAAGGGGATGGTGGTAAGAAAGGTCGGCGTGGGGCTTTTCCGAAGCTGCCTTCGAAGGGTCTCGGCTGCGCCAGGGGCCGGCAGCTCGGCGGGCGGAGCCGCAGCGCCAGCGCCTGAGCCAGACGAGCCGTTACCGCACCCACGGTCGCGCTCCGGTGCAGGTCAGTCCGCAGAGGTGAAGGGGATCGCGGTTAAAAGAGGTGGCATGGAGCTCTTTTGGAAGATTTTGTGGCTTTTTTTTTTTCGAAGCCGGGAAAGGGCTCGGCTGTGCCAGGGGCCGGCAGCTCGCGGGCGGAGCCGCAGTGACCCCGAGGAGCCTTCACCGCGCCAACGGCCCCTCTCCCCAGAGCCCAGTTCCAGTGCGGGCCGGTCCTCGCTAGGGAAGGGGATCGTGGTGTAAAGGGTCGGCATGGAGCTCTTTGGGGGGCTTTTTGTGGCTTTCTCGAAGCCGGGAAAGGGCTCGGCTGTGCCAGGGGCCGGCAGCTCTCGGACCAGCGCCCGGTCCAGACGAGGTGTTCCTGGGGACCGCAGCCAGGCACTGAGAGAGGCTTCGGGCAGGCTTCGTGTCGCTGCCCACGGAGCCCAGGACACGCACACAGCGCGTTCCCCGGTGGCTTTTCCAGGACGCTGAAAAAAATTTACCTGCTCGGTCAAAGAAGAATGGTCTTCCCCCCTGCCCCGTCAGAAGACCGTGCTCCTTTCACCAAGCAGAACAGATGTGTGAACCCAGACAGAGCTCCCAGCGAAGGATGCGAGTGTGCGGGTGACCGGCTGCTGGGAAAGCCACAGCCTCGTGCTGGTGACAGGGGCAGCTCTGCGTCTGGGGTGGGCAGGGAGATGATGCGCTCAGCCCAGGCGAGGTTGAAAGTCTGTAAGCTGAAGTTGGAAGGCTGAGGAGCATTCAGGAGGCTCAAGTGGAGCCAGGCTCTGCCTCCCTGCAGTGGGAGTGGGAGCACCCACCAGAGAGCACCAGGGGCAAGGGGCCTCTGTATCCTGCTCCTCTCAGGTGGAAGGCAGAAGCCTAAATGAGGGGGGTGAGTGGAGGCAAGTTTGTGTCT
>WTSP01008252.1:0-13429 GCA_025331215.1 Actenoides lindsayi
TTGAACCCCTGATTGTTTCTGATGTTCATTTCCGAACTCTACTTTGCTATCAATTTCTTCATGCAAAAAGTTGCCAGGCAGTTTGTTAGCTTGGATTTACTTGTGTGTGGGCAGTGCATGGTGCCAGGTACCCAACAGTGGGGTGCTGTGCATTATTGCCTTCTGCACTTGCACCCTAAAGCCTGATTGTTAATGGGCATTTCAAAAGCTTTCCAAAAGCCAAAAAAAAAAGTATCTCTGAGCATGACAGTCCAGATAAAAGGTTGGATTTTCATAAGGTGCTGAACATCAACTCGATGTGGAATTTAAGAATTTGTACACATTGAATGACTGCATGTTGGGGGTGGTGGTAGACCAAAACCAAAGAAAACTGTGATGATTACCCTCATCCCCAGTAGGTTGGGTCATTGTGAAGTCATGCTGGATGCTTCTGAAGTGAAACACAAGATGGATGGCACAACAGATTCGAACTGCTGAAGTTCTTTATCGTGTTTCCCATGAAATTCATGAGATAATAGCTAGAGAATACAGGAGAAACAAGATTAGGATAAAGAAAAAGGAAAGAAAAAAAGAAGCCTTGCCACCATCCTGGGTGCTTTATCAGAACATGTGTCAATAAGGGTTTAGGGCATGCTCAGGTGAATTATTTTCTGGAGAAGTTCAGGGTTTCTGAGCTATAGAAATGTGAAGATTACCATGTTAGAGGTGACTTTGGACTGTTCTGGTGGCCAGTGTTGATGAAAAAGGATTCATACAAACCTAGAAGTATTCAGACCCTTTGATACATGGAAACATGTTTGGTTTTCTTGAATGTATTTTTAGATTTCTTTTCTTACTATCAGTACTGGTATTATTTACTGGTTTGTGACCAGATAAAGATTTACAATCTTTTGCTCAGTTCTTTTAATAATTCTTCTCATATACATATATAATTTTTTTTCAGACAAAGGCCACATCAGTGGAATGCAGGACTATTCAGTGTGAGCTAAGTTGATCATGACAAAAGATGCATCAGTTTGAAATATTAACCCAGCACTGCCTTGGAGGCAGTGAATAATTAGTTTAACCTGGCAATGAACAATATAAACTTAAACACAGAGATGGCTGGTGTTATCACCTTGTGTTTTTGTAATGCAGTAAGGACACCAGGTTATCGTGATTTTAGCAGCAGGAGAGTTTGTAGAATGAGCTCATGTATAAATAGTTGCTCAGAAACCCTGAGAACATTTATGAGGATCATTATTTATCATTAATTATTTAACTGCAGGTCCCCATGTGGGCAGTGAAATCCTGCTGATTTACTACTTACCAGGAATAAATTACCACGTTACAACTTGGGGTTTTCATGATTTTTTCCTTTTGTCATCATAAATAAACTTAACTAATAAGGCTGTTTCCTTCTCCTTATTAAACTGACTGCTGGCAAGAGGCTCTTTGGCTAGTGACCTAACACGAAACAAAATATAGGCTAAGTGAAAAGCTGTGTATTTTTATGAAGTCTCGAATTGTTTGCAATGGATCAGAGAACTCAGCAAGGGATCAGTATTTGTTTACATTTACAGAGTACTTGGACAGGACCAGATTTCTGAACCTGCTCAGCAGCCACAATTACAGCCAGATTCTTTTCTGAGGAGCAGTTTCAAAACTGCCAGCTCGCTGACATTATTTTAGTACCTCAGTGAGGACCAATAGTGAAATCCTCACTTCAGCACCACTCTGGACCTCAAAAATCCCAGCTCAGCTGCTGTATAACCTTTTAGGTGCCTCTGTTGCTGCCAGTAAGTCACTAAAGATGCCTGTATTTCTGTTGGGGACCACATACAGAAATAAATTCTAGTATCCTGCGATAGCTTTCAGCCCCAGCAGGATTTGAAGCCCATCTTTTCCATCTTTTGGCAAGTTTCCTGACAAGGAGAGCATAACCTGATGGACAACAGCATGCTCCAGTCCTACTCCTCAGCAGCTGGCACACAGAGATAGGCAGATGATTTGCCCATTTGCACACACATGCCTGCACGCGTGTGCATGGAAATTTGATTTATCCCAAAGCCCAGAAGCTGGTACCCTCTGCAGCGAAGAAGGCAGGTCTGCTTTGCTTAATTTGGCCTGGATACATCAGTATTCAGCTCCAGGCTGAAGCCCACGAGGGTCTGCATTCTATCCTGGCAGGACACCCATGTTGCAGTAGAAGTGTCACTATGGCTGTTAACAGATCTATACACCGGGCTGCAAACCTCTGCTAGCCCAGGAGGGTGCTCGAACAACCAAAAACCAACTCAATCTCTGACTTTTTCCAGACAGGCTCCTCTAATATGATTATGACCATCTGGGTGGGCTCTGATATATGAAGCAGGCAGGTTTTATTAAAAGGCTCAATTTCATTTCTCTAGACCACAAGGGTATGTTTTATCTATCCAAACATTGTGTTTAAATGTGTGTTATCGTCTACTTTTATTTCCCTTCATATATATATCTATCATGTGTATATACAGTATATACACAGTATATATGTGTTTTCACATGTACACACATTGTGTACATATAAGAAAGATAAAAATACATAGACACACACATGTATAGTAGTAACTAAAAGGAGGTGGTATACGATTCTACGCCATTCTGGTCCCTCAGATTTCAACCTTTTTCAGGCACGGGTTGAATACATTTTGTATTCTATTCCAGATTTTCATGTACGGCTTCACAATTCCTGTGTCAACTACTTCCTGTTCTGATGTAATGTTCAAAAGTCTTGGGTCACAAACTTATCTCAATATAATTTTTCATCTTATCTAGAACTCAAGGAACCGAGGAGTAAAACAGAAGATGCATTTTAAGAGTGTTATTCACATACACGTTTTAAAAGGTGAGTTTTCAGTTGAATAGATATTGTTAATAAATCAAATATTCTTCAGCTGACTCCATGGTATGCAACAACACTAAGGAATGAAATATCAACTCTGAAAAAATTAGAGCCTATTATTCTGACTATTTTACAGGATATTTGGAAGCTATGTTGTTCAGGACATTTTAGCTTTCATTCGTGGGCAGTGTTTTTAAATCCAATTCAATTATAAACTTGCAGAAGCAAGTCGCAAGATTTAGGTAATTACACTACAGATGTTGCACATGTAAAAATTATGTGTATGTAATTGTGTGCTGGTTTGGGGCCTTCATAAAAACTGTGCCCGTAATGTGTTGCTAGGCTCATCTCTAAAAATAAAGTGAACATTTGCAGTATTATCTCAAAAGAAAAAAAATAAGTCGCAACATTGTACTGGAAGAAGAGATTTTTACAAGCAGCCTTGAATATGGCATTTGTGATAGTTCTATTGCTGAACTGAATCTGTTTTCTTGCTGTTGATCAGAAAGTTTTGGGCACTGCCTTTCTTCTGCTAAGTTCAAAATGCATACACAGCTAACGGGAAGAATAACCTGATATATGCGACTTTAACCGCTTGCATATGCAGGGGGGTTTTAGCTCTTCCTGTACTCACATGCATGCTGATGTGGGTATCTTTTTCTTATTACCTGTGAAGACACATAGAGGCCATCCCTGTAGAGTTTCTCCTCCCACCACAGTCAAACTGATGTGAAAGGTCTTGCCAGTGGGTTATTTAAATCCTGATACTCTGTTCTTGCTTGTCAAGAATGCTGGGTATAAATCTCTTGGCACTTATCTTTGTACACTGCCCACTGACATTTTCTACTACTTGTGTCTGTCCTCATGACATTTCCTGGAAAGCTTAAGCTGAATGTACTAATTATTAATTTAGGGCTAGATTCTGGCTCCTACAGCCAGAGGCATGCTGGAGGGAATGCAAAGGGACTCCCGATTTGTTATATGCATGTTCCTTACAACTGAGATCCTCACACGTCCACTCCTTGTCTCCTATTAAGAGGCACTCGTGATGCTTTTTAATCAGTCCTGCCCACATCAGTTATGAGTTCAGACTAAAAATGAAAAAAAGCAGACCGTTGAAGTTTGAAATTATTTTTTTTTCAAACACATAAGTACATTTACTTGGTTTGAACAGTGGATTGCATTAATCACTGGTGTTTTGGGTTTTTTTTTTTTCCACATCTCAGAGGGGTTTTAGCTCTAGGAAAGAAATGTTTCATCATCTTGAAGCCAAGTAAGGCTCAGTGTTAGTGTATGCTAGTTATGCTAGTGTAACAGGTTAACCAAGGCATAAAGGTGAAGTGACTTGCCTAAGGTCATGCAATAGATCAGTGGCAGAACTGTAAATCACGTACAGGGTCATATAAATCTCTGCAAAAATGCCTTGCTCCAGAAGATTTTCTGCAAAGTATAAGTAGTTCAGGCTTTCTTTAGCAGGCAGAAACCCCTCTACTCTTTCTCTTAATGTATTCTCAAGATAAAGTATATTCTCTGACCTGACTCGAACAGGAAAACTTTCAGGCCAGAGAGAGACTGTTTTGTTATAAGCGCTCCTTGAATTTCCTGCAACTTCACTATGGATTGACTTACATATTTTTCCCAACCTTCTCTGTTAGACAGGCAGCTCTTCTTATTTCCCTTGTCTTCAAGTCTTTTCCTCCAGTAATATCCCTTCTTATTTTTCTGTTGTATCAGTCACTCCTCCTATTGACAACTTTTCCTATAATTGTCTCTTCTCTTCTTTTCCAGATACATCCTTTACGCATATTATGGCAAATCAGAGGTTCTGGTTATGCACAGCTTATGAACTGCAAGGAAAAAATTCCCCCAAAACATGAAAAAAAAAACCAAAACAAGCTCTCTGGCTTTTTCCATATTCCACTTTTTTGCAAGAGCATCGTCTGAAAACGTTCCTGCTCAAGAGTTGTTTTAGAGTGAAGATGAAGAGCAAGTGAAGAACCTACATCTGAATGCTGTAGATTTTATAAGAGCTAAGCTGTCAAATGTTTATACAGTTGTATATATTACACTGTGTTCTCTTTTCTTCCTGCCATATCAACAAGTCAGATACCTGATGTCTGCATAGCACTCACTGAATTTCTTAATTTAAATATTAAAAAAATATAGTCATAGTTCAGTGACACACAACAAGAGAGGGGTTTGGCTCAACAGTTGTTGCCAGAAAGTGAAACAGTGTGTGAATATGACAGCTTGTAATGGAAAATAGGTCCTCACGTGGCAGAGAGAAGAGATACCCAGGAGCCTAATCTAACGCATAGTCATTGGTATGAATTAATGTCATTTTGATGGTGCAGTGAGTTGGTTGGTTGGGTTTTTTTTCCCCTCGCTAATGACCACTTGGAAAATGAAAGCACTGCAGAATGTTTCTACCTGGAACTTAAACTGATAGCAACAAAACAAATGGCTTGTGTTTAGTAATGTTGACTTGAAGCTATAAAGTCCTTAGTATTTTGAACCCTACATCTCTCCTACTAAGATAAAGCCACAGTTATGGACAGCAGAACTGCTCAATATTATGTATTAATATTATATCAATGTTCTATTGATATATGTCTATCAACTGGCTTGGAAATGATACATGAAACATATAATAGTAATAATGGGCCAAAACAGGTGAATCACAGAATGCATTTCTTCATGCACTGATGGGAAAAAAAAAGGATACCTATGGAAAAAGAGCTGATTTCTGTTTCTCCATGTGTGATTTTTGTGTATCTAGAGAGAATGCTGGCAAAGAACTGAAGTAATTTTTTAAAGGTGATTAATACATCACAGAATTAACAAATTGAGGAAACTACTCACATTAGGAAGCTTTTGCATGCTTGGCACCACATGCTTTACTATGCTTAACATTTTTTATTCCCAAGCAACCGAGGAATTACGTTTATATAGTTCCTCTTGATAACATGACAAAGTTGGTCTTCATTCTCCTTGTAACCTGAGAGCCTTACACAATTGTTATCAGTGAAGGTCTAATGAAATAGTAGTCTTTCAGTATCTTATTTTAATTATATTTTTATTTATTATGGGTGCTTGGTTTGTATCAAAAGCTGTTAGTGATGGAAGATGTTTAGAAATGTCTATGCCTGATGAAAGGGGCATGAAAATACCCCTTTCAGAGGATAAAGGGAAAGTAATTGGACGACTGTGCAGTTATTCCAAGAGTCCCCACCTTGGCTGAAACACAAATTAGACGCTATCATTGAGAAGGTGGTCTAGGTATAGATACATTCAGCAGCAACTTTTACATGCCTCATATAAAAAAAACCCCTGTGTTATTGTACCAAATGTGCCCCCAGTATTTGGTTTTTTGAAAGAAGTTTTAATTTTCCTAAGTTATATCAGAGCCAGTGATTCAGAGCTCAACTAATCCTTAATTTAACGTTTATGAGGCTTCTGGGTGCCAACATTTTTTTAGTTCAAATGTTTACTGTTTATTCATGTTACTTCATCACTAAGGAAATGCCCTTTAGAAAGGGAGGCAAAAAAACCCCTTTGATCATTTTTTGTCTAAACTTCAGCAATCTACAAATCATTTCTAAAGCTCGTAGCCTATGAAGCAAGGTCCTCTGATATCATATGGTCAATTCTACCTACATTTTAAGAAATACTCTTTGGCCAAATTGTCATTAAATCTTGTACAGGGCATAGAGGCTAAAATTATCTAAGTTTTCAGCAGCCTTAATGAGGAAAAAAAAGTATATTTTGAGGAACCTACTTGAAAATTGAAAATTCAGGCTGAATTTGAAAAACATAACACCTACCAAAAATCATTAAATTATTAAAGAACTGCAGAATATCGACTACTTCATAGCTTTAAGCTGAATAGATCTCCCCCAAATGAAGTGAAATACCTTTTATTGAGAAGAAAACTTACTAAAATTAAACTTTGGGTTGACACAAGACAAGTGTTCAGTTTTGATTTAGCCATTTGACCACCAAAGTAAAAATAATAATTTATTCTTATGGTTTTAAAACCTCTCATTTTTGCCTGACTCTCCAACGTCCAGTAGAATAGCCCTTTGCCTTATGTGAGATACCTTGTACCGTAACGAGGAAACAAAAAAAATTAATGCTCAGAATTCGTGCTTTAATTCCATTCCTCATGAAAAGTTCTCCAGATGTGAAATAGAGACGTGCTGCTATTTGTACCAGAATTTCAATTTCTCATGCAGAGAGACTGACAAGTCTGTATGCCTGAAATCCCACATGGTTTCTCTGGAGCTATGACTTGAACTAAGCTTAAACAAGAGGAAAGTAGGGGAAAAAAAAAAAAGCTTCAATTGCAGTGGTTTTTTTATGGCCAATGGAATAACTGTAATAGAAATAGCAACAATGATAGATGAGATTCTCCTAGTGCCATGGTGATTATTGGCCGAATGTACCCTTTAGAGATGCCAGTTACAGTATGGTGTTTACATCATGTTGTAGTGCAGAAAGGAGTTGGTACATTTTCTTTAGAAACAAAGTTCTTTTCTATATGCCTATATATGTAATTGATACCTTTTGCTTAGGCATCTTCACAGATCAGCCCATGGTGAGGCATAACTTGCAAAGGCCTCATTATTAAAGACTCACTACCGCTGTGCCTGGAACCTTCTTCCCAATCTCCTCTTGCTGTGATGTTCACTACTTGAGAATTCCAGCTTGCCTCCAAGCCAGAGCTTTCCACCCATCAGCTAGATCCCCTTGACCTCACGCTACCAGTCTGCCTTACCCAGTCTCACCTTTGATTAATTCATTCTTCTCCTGACACTACTTATGGACCTTTTCATAACAAGCTGTTAGAAATGGCATGCAAGGTAAATTGTGGAGTATCCTCCATTTCACTGCTGTAAAGAGAGGTAGGTGGTGTTGCTGCACTTTAGTGGGTTTTCCTTTACTTTCAGCCCCCTCTAATTTCCTAGGAGTGGAGCAGGAAGAGCCATGTCCTTCAAATGCCTAGGATGGATGGTGAAGGCTCCTTACAGGTCCCCATATTTCCCCTTGCGGGTTCTATTGAACTGTTGCAAATGGAGTAGTGAAGGATTTGTGTGGGATAGGACCAGGGAAAAAATAAACTAATTTCCTTATCTTACAAAGATCAGGTCAGCTGCAACGAAGCAATAGTCTGGAATTTCCAAAAGGAAGGTAGAGGAGGGTGTAGTCCTTTTCTGTGCCTTGAAGCTCCAGAGCAATTTTATCTTGCCAAAGCATGATGCTCTCAGTTGTGCCTACACAGCGTGATTGAGCCCTGACATTCAAAGTTGCTCTAAGCAGGGAATCTGTCCTTGTTTGATATGTTAAGTGTTGTGCCCTCTGTATTCTTCCATAAATAATTGACTAAGTTTGAAAAGGGAAATACCAAGTGAACAAGTGAGAACAGCAGTAAGAAACAAGGAGGAGTTTAGCCTGGAAGTCTACACAGCTAGGATTTCTGAAATGCAGTTAATAATACTATGCCATGTACAAACATGTTGACTGACTGGCCTCCCTGGATCAGAATAATAGGCTGTTTATACCAGACACTGCTGTTGTTGGGGGCCAGGCAGAGTGCCTTTCTGCAGTCAGTGTGACAAATAAAACATGCCAAATAATTACAGTAACGATGCAAAGTGCTGGGGATGTAACGTAAAATTTCGTATTAAATGGAAGTCAAAAGTACCTCTTGGCCTGACCTGCTAATGCTTTCTGCAACCATAAAACTTGGCTGCAATCGTGCAATACAATACTGGTGAGAAACTGGAAAGGTTATGACTATGCTCTCTTAAGAGAGAAATCCTAAAGCTGGACAACCAAGGTATGTAAAACAATGGCAATTTATTTCCCTAACCAGCAGAAACACAAAAGTATAGGGTCAAAAAAAAAAAAAAACAAAACCAAAAACAACCTCCCAGATCCCTGTGATTATGAAAAGGGGAGAGACATGTTTATGTAAATGGCGAAATCCTAAAATGTTTCACCTGGCAAATGTCCTGGAAGAGGAGGACCCAGAAACCATTTTTCCTCGTCTGCCTCTTGGCAGGAGGTTAAATGGCTTTCGTTTTGCACCGTGGAGACTATACTTCTTCATTTTAGTGGACACCACAAGGCAACCCTGCCGATAAAAACAAACAAATGCCAACCTCATCCTCTTGATGTACCACACAAGGCGCACGCAAATTAGTAATCACAGTAGCGAGCTCAAGGTCCCCAAGGTTTCTTTGACCTTTCTGTCCCCTTTCTATGGCCTCTCCTACGGTTCAGACAGCTAGAATCCAAATTTTTTTTCCCCTCCCTCATGCACCCACACACAAAAAAATTGCCCAAAAAAAGTAATGTTTCCTCCCAAAGCCAACAACCTTATAAAATGGACTTTAAAAAATAGCAAGCTCGCCTGCTGCTGATCTTTTTCCCCCCCCCTATTCTAAACCTATGCATATGCACATAAAGGCATACGTGGCACTTTCTGGATGACAGAGTATTCCTGAAGGACACATGGGTTTTGAGGAAGAGCTTGGTAGCAGCTGTAGCCCCTCCATCACCTCTCCTTCCTTTGTCTGCAATGATTGCGTTACTGTCTCGGTGAATCTGGAGAGCTGAAGTAAGTAGCCAATAGAAAAAGGGGGTCTTCTTCCTGATAGAAGTCGAGTAAATTTGTTTGTGCTTTACTGAACCAATTGAAATTACAGAAGTCTTAGAGATCTTGTGGCTGGTGTTATTGATGGCTGAAGACTGTCCCTCTCAACGGTCTGATTTTTGCCTTAAATGTGCTATCACTTTGAAGGAAAACACCTGTCTATTACCTTGAAGATAAATCCTCTTGAGTCCAGAAGTGCTTGTCAACCTCCCAGTAATCCACATTTGCCTGTAATGTGGCCTTATGTGAACAGATCTATAACATGAAACAGAGGGTGCAAAGGATACACGTCCGCACCATGGATTTCATGAGGATTTATTTCAAGCCAGTTTTAATCTGAACTGCTGGAGTGAATCCCTCTCAGGTGGGATTAGGTGTGGTCCTGGAGCATACCTTCACAATTAAGTTTTATCCCCAAAGAATCCAGATTGCTCTTGCTGATGAGATCACTCACTGGTATGAAACAGTTCTGATAATTTTTATTCATTTCCTTCAAACCCACACTGTTCATCTGAACTAGCCAATAACTGAATGTCTGAACTAACCCAATAACTGGACACGCTCATGAAGAGGTATATAATACAGCAACATTGCTGTGGTTTAACCCCAGCTGGTAACTAAGCCCCACACAGCTGCTCACTCCCTCTCCCCTGGGGTAGGGGAGAGAATCCGGAGAGTAAAAGTGAGAAAACCTGTGGGTTGAGTTAAATACCTTCCTTCTTCTTCCCCCTGCTTTATATGCTGAACATGACAACATATGGGACATCTCTTTGGTCAGCTGGGCTCAGCTGTCCTGGCTGTGTCCTCTCTCATACTCTTGTGCACCCCCAGCCTACTAACTGGTGGGGTGGGGTGAGAAGCAAGAGAGACCTTGCCTCAGCAGTAACGAAAACATCCCTGTGTTACCAACACTAATCCAAAACACAGCCCAATACCAGCTATTGTGAAGAAAATTCACTCTACCTCAGTCAAAACCAGCACAAACATATACACATGTGCGATGTATAGAGCAACACAGAGTATGTTCACACTACACATTTATCCTGTGCCTGACCTGGTGCTACTGAGCCTCTGGCCCATTTTGTTCGGATCAGGACACTACTTTTATTTGCTGGCTTCTTGCTGATACTGAATCTGGTTTGTTGAGGACCCGTGCAGTCATTGGTCCAGTAGAGAGCGATGACATCTAACAGATAAATTTCAATTACAGCTTGAAAGGCAATTTACCCAACCAAGAAAACACCCATTTAATCTGACAGGCAGCAATTAGCACCAGAGCTGCTTAATGGTCAGCTGGGTGCAATAGTTGGGTGGTTTACTGTCATGCCCCAGGTGGGAGAGACCTCAGCATCCCTGAGGGGAACAGGCTGCCTTCTGGCTGTGTAAAAACACTTATACTTTCCAGGGATGTCTCAAGAGAGTCAGGAGAGGCACTAGAGAAGAAGCAAGGGGATTTAGTCAGTCACCCACGAGTGTGGCCTCATGCATGTAACTAAGTCACAGAACAAATGTACCAAAAATAAAAGCAAAGCATCCTTGAGATTTCCGTTTCCCTTCCAAGCTTTAGTCAGCACTAGTTAACCAGAAAAGCATTCAATAGACCCAATCTATTTGCAATCAGCACCTTCATTTCGACCTTGGACAAGTCGTCTCTGCTTACTTCTGCTGTTGCCATCTCATTTATTAATTTTATTTAAAATAAGAAACCAAACTTTGCTCCTCCCTGGGAGATAACTTTTATGATACAGACGGCATGACAAAAGAGGTCATCTATATAAATAATCAGATCTTTTATGTCTCCTAGAGAATCTCCCTCTACAGCTGGTAGATAATAATAGGGTGATGGACATAAAATATTAACATTTATTGTGTATTGCTACTATGGAGATTTTTAATGTAGCAGATGTGGATAATTATTACAGGAAGCTGCAGAATTTTATACGAGTTTTTTTTTTTTTTGTGGCCTGCTAAATGGAATCAATGGTTTTCTGATTAACTGCTTGCAGTTAATCAATTGGATAAAACTTCAGGGAAGCTATAAAAGAAAGCTGGATTTGAGAGAATTTGTACTAAACACTGTGGAAGAACAGCAGTGGCTCCTCATTTCTGTGATGATGGATTATGATCAGCAATTTCGGAATATTCTGGCTGATGAAACTGGAGAGACAATATTTCCTTACGCTTACTATATGATTACTTGAGTTTTGGTATTATCATAAGTGTCACAGAGGCACCCACAGACCAAGCAGCAGCCGCTATCCACAAATGGGGTTTGTTGCAATCAAAGTTGCCCATCACTCCTCAGAATGGGGAGGGGAGGTTAACCACCGGCTCTCCCCTCTCCTTAGGGTGCAGCCCCAGCCCAGTAAGCCATTGGGATGTGATTGACTGGTCGCCCACCAGCCCGCAGCTCACAAACACTCCGGGACCCCGACACCATCATCATCATCATCATCATCATCACTCAGCAGCGCCTGATCGCCTCCCGCCAAAGAAACTCGCCACAAATACTCCGTTTCGGATTCACCGAGAAAAATCTCTGCTCCACAACAATTCCTCTATCGACATCCTGCCGACTACCCCAATAAATGTCCCGCGGACACCTACAACACACAGAACCGCAACCGCCGCTGCCCAGCGCTCCTCCTGACCAAGCACAACGTCGCCTGCCTGGGGGCAATTAACTACCACACAACTCATCCCTAAACCTTAAGGGCAGACGAAGCCAAAGGGGCACACGCCCGCTCCTCGAGGGGAAACCCCCCCCAACACACCAGAATACCCGAGACATCACTCACCCAAAGTGGGGGGTGGGGGGGAAGAGGCCACTCCATCCACGGAGACCCCCTCAGTCCAGGGGATGAGTCCAAGGGGATGAGTCCGACCTCCAGACCCGCTGCTCTGCAAAGAACCAACTCCTCGGGCTCTTAGCCAGGAACCCGGTTATACCCCAGTCAAGGATGCGCTCTGGTCATTCTGATTGGTTGAAGGGACCCGCCCCAGCAAAGCACAGAGCCCGAGGCACCAGTTAAGCACTGGGAGGTGCAGCTTAATGGGCCAAGGCGTCAACCTGCTCTGGGAGAGGCACCAGACGTCTCCAGCACACCCTGGGTGCTTTGTGTTTTGTCTACTGTGGGAGACCACGGTAAAGCTTTGTAATTCTTCTGAATTAAAAAAAAAATAAAATAAAAGGAAATAAAGTTTAAAAGTTTCTGCTATTTGTAGTAAAAATCTCTGGTACTAGTAGAGTTTAAGGACTATTTGTGAGACTTCAGCCTATATGAATGATACTGTGTTGTTCTTCAAATTAGAGGTGGGTTGAAACATCTTACAAGAAAACTATAATGTTAAACGACCTCCAAAACTGCCTATCGAAAACAAAACTGCAAAAAGTAATATTTATTTCAGTTTCTTCTTTTCTTTCTTTTTTCTTTTTTTTTTTTTTTTTAGGTGAAGATAGACATATTTGCAAAAATACTGCAGAATATTATATAAAATATTGGTCTTGCACTGAAATACTAAAACCTCAGACAAGTATTCTTTTATTTCTATTTTACATTTTTTTCCAGGTTTTTGCATTTTAAGTCTTAATTTAAAGTCAGTTTTCTAAACTAACTGAAAAGTATTCTCCTGTAGAACTCTAGCAGAGCATCGGGCTTCAATATTGCAACACATGTAGGATGAAAAGCGCTAATCCCATCACAAATGTTGATTATCAAAATATTTTGGTTTACGCTTGCCCCCAAAGACTGAAGCAATGGGATTTATGCTCTTGTTTAGAAGGTGAGCTGTGTTATGTGGGTACTGCCCCTTTCATAGAATCACAGAATGGTAGGGGTTGGAAGGGACCTCTGGAGATCATCGAGTCCAACCCCCTTGCCAGAGCAGGGTCACCCAGGGCAGCCCACACA
>WTSP01008252.1:15951-41303 GCA_025331215.1 Actenoides lindsayi
ATCGAGTCCAACCCCCCTGCCAGAGCAGGGTCACCCAGGGCAGCCCACACAGGAACAGATCCAGGTGGGGTTTGAAAATCTCCAGAGAAAGAGCTCTGGTTTTTGACTATTACCTCTCATCCTATCCCAGGGCATCACTGAAAAGAGCCTGGCCCCTTCTACTCGACACCCACTTCAGAGCTTTGTAAACATTAATCGCATCCTCTCTCAGTCTTCTCTTCTCCAGGCTAAACAGCCCCAGGGCTCTCAGCCTTTCCTCCTCAGAGAGATGTTCCTGTCCCTTCATCATCCTCGTAGTCTCTGTTGGACTCTCTCCAGTATTTCCCTGACTCTCTTGAACTGGGGAGCCCAGAACTGGACACAATGCTTCGTGGGTGTTTGTACAATGCCTGTTCTGGGGAAAGCTTTGGTTTCCGTATAAAAAGGCTGCCTTTTTATATGCCCCTTTCCAGTGCCTCTGTCACAGCTTAAGTAGTACCTTTGCATCTCTGTGCTTAGATGTTGAGGGTGATCTGTTACTCCACCCATCCCATTAATTCCATCAGCTCTGCTTGGCGTGGTGATAACGCTGCTTTACATTGTGTTTGTAGGCATTTTATGGAGTGAAACCCTTGAAATAGGTCAGTGTCTTATTAAAGACTCTGTTTCAAGCTAAGAAACATCTCATTGGTACATTAGTGATCATTGGTAGGAGTGAACTAGAGAAGGTAGATCCTTAGTGCTGAGGTGACGGGCAGTCAATGATTTAGCTGGATGCGTGTCAGGAGCAATAGGATTCACCAGGCACTGCTGCTGTATATCAAAAAAAATGCCTGCAGCCAAAAGTCTTAGGGTAAAACTTCAAAATTTGCTAGATGAGAGCAAGAGAAGGTTCGTTTTTCTACTTTTCTGTGGGAAAAGGATACTATATATTGTATAGAGGTCAACAGCTTGCAAATCAATAGTTAACTTTTAAATGAGTCCAAACACAGGGAAAAGGCAGGGGACAGATCAGACAAGAAAATGATTACAGTGTTCACTATGAAGAGATAAGTGGCCTGGCTTTACCAGGTTCAATGGGTCTAGCATATAAGGCATATAATTTAACTGGCAAAGAACAAACAGGATGAATTGACCCCTTTGCAATGGGAATAGGGTGTCAACCTTATCCATCTGATCGACGTTCTGGAGAGTAACGTGGTCCACCAAGTTAATAAGCAAAGCATAGCAATTGATGTAATAGATCTACACAAAACCCACTGTTCACTTTTTAACTTCACAAGGAAAAAAAAAAAAAAAAAAAAAGGATGGAACCAGTGGTGAGTGAGGAAAAGTCCCAGTGCAGTCAAGGACCTTGTGTCAATACAACACTGGAGTTCAGTTAAATAGGAGTGAAAAAGGCAATTGTTTTTCACCCAGGCATTTTGCCAGCATCCTTAATTAACTGTATTTTGTGCTGTTTTCCTTTTTGGTTTTCAGTCTTCCCATTGTGATCAGAGTCACTGACAGACACTGGGGAAAACTGGACGGGGCACAAAACCAGTTGAACAGCTATTCTACAGCAAAATCACCTCCCATTCAAACCAGAGATGGGTTCTTTCTGCTGCTTCAGACTTCCTTTGTAAAAGCAAAGAGCTCACCTTGACTCCAGCCTCAGGTTGCCCTACTGAAGCTGGCAGCCCCCTTACCTCTTGGCCTTATGAGGCAATTACAGGCATTAGATTGCAAATACTGTCAGCTGCCGAATGCTTCAGCAGCACATCACATCAGCAAGGTATTTTGCGCTAGAAGGAAGGATATCTGAAACCAAATTCATAGCTGCTGCTACAGGGGGGGGGAAATACCTCCCCTGACACGTCCTTTTGTTGTTGGATGTGCCTCACAAACTCCGTCAGGGGTTTATGTGGACCCCATGCTAACAGGACCAGAACACATTTCCCATGCAAAGTAATGTTCTAGAGAAAGTCTGAGAGCATCCCCTCACCAAAAGCAATATCGTGGATATGATTCTAGGTTAACTGGTAGCGTTGCATGTTTGCTGATGTAGCATAGCACAAGCATGTTATCCTTAAAGATACACGTAACCTGCAATGCCAGTACCACATACTATCAATAATATTCTACATAAGGACAGAGATATAGATACACATGCATAACCAAACAAACAAAAAAAAAGGCAGAGATCCAAAGAGGTTAACTAACCACATCTGCTCAAATAGTTTGAAACATGTAGTGAAGCATAGTGAAAATAATCAAAACAATTTATGTATGTGTCAGCTCACGGCTGCACTTGAAACAGCCAGGGGATGTGTCAACTGAACTCCAACGCTGCTTCTTGTTTCTGTAATTGTTTGTTTCAAGGTAATCGTATTGAACCACTAACGAGGTATTGGTATGAACAGATGGAAATGTGGGATTAACAGGCTACCAAAAGCACTTGAACTAATTATTCTTCTAGTGAGGAAATGAGAGTTAACAACGGTCAGGATACATTTCTAGTCAGGCACAGTGGATTATATTGTAATAAAATTAACATGGAGAGGACAGACAGCTTCTTCTTCTTCTTTCTTCCTTTACCAGAGAGGAAGTTAACTGTTTTCACAAGCTAGCAAAGGAAATACTGAGCCATTCATATTTTCATGTTTAAAAAAAAAAATATTCAAGGCTGGATCCTTCCCTGACATTGCCTTTAATCAAAGAGAGAGAGCTGGGTCTAGTACAACGTAATGCTGTACAGCAGTCTTGGTATAATGATTCTTTCTGGCCTCAGAAGTCCTCGGATTTACCATCTACTGTTTGGGGTTTGGTTGGTTTTTTTTGAATTCCTTAATAAGCTGGAACTTCTCACCCTTTAGTGAAATGGGAGAAAGCCTGAAGAAACTTGGGTCTTTTGACATAAAATTAACACACAGGCTTATTTCTGCAGCTCCTGTATGAGGCAACTCTTTTTTAGCCACAGTTCTGAGACAAAATGCTCTCTTGGCTGATTGCTAGAGCATTTACCCTAGACATGCTGGTTCAGAATCCCTCGTGCAAAATTGAGAGTGGCCTCGGTTTCACAGCACAAGCAAGTGTACTAGCCACTAAGCTAGAGAAATAAGAGGAGAACTCAACTTCCTAGTTTTTATGAGTGTGGTGGTTTGACTTTGGCTGGAAGTCAGGTGCCCACCAAGCTGCTCTGTCACTCCCTCCACCTCCTCCTCTCAGCTGGACCTGGGCGGGGGAGGGAAATAAGATGAAACTCGTGGGTTTAGACAAAGGCAGTTTAGTGAAAAGGAAAGCAAAGGCTGAGTGTGCAGAAGCAAAAGAAAAGAAAGATTTATTCTCTACTACCCATCAGTAGGTGATGTCTGGCCCCTTTCCCAGGAAGCAGGGCTCCAAAACATGTAGCAGTTGCTCTGGAAGACAAGCAGATGCCACCTCCCCCCACCCACCCCCTTTTTTTTTTTTTTCTTCTAGCTTTTATTGTTAAGCTGACATCATATGGTATGGAATATCCCTTTAGCCAGTATGGGTCATCTCTCCCAATTGTGTCCCCTCCCAAGACCTTGTCCACCCCATCCCACTGTGGGGGAATGTTGGAAGAACCAACTTGGCGCTGTGGGAGCCCTGCCCAGCAGCAGCCACAACCCAGGTGTGTTACCAGCACCTTTCTAGCTCCCAGTACAAAGCACAGCACTGGGAGGGCTGCTGTGGGGAAAATGAAACTCCAGCTCAGTCAGACCCAATACAATGAAAGAGCACTGACCAGCCATACTGACTCTTGGTGAACCTAGGTGAAGTTGAAATCGTTTCTTCAACTCCAGATAATAGCACCTCTTTTACAAAGATCACCCTGTTTTTATAAAAAAATCTAAAATTATTATTGTTTTTTAATGTGCTTTTGTGAACCTCATTTGTAGGGCAAATCTGCGCGGCCAGGTAGGTACAGTGGAGCTCTTTTTCTCACTCCCAGTTTGACCAGACATTTGCTAGCTCTAGTGCAGGTTGTGAACATCTGTCTTAGAGACATCTTCAGAGAACCAGAAATGCTGTCCCTCCTCAAGGTGGGAAGAAGCTGGCTTTTTTTTTTGCTGTTCACACATGCATCTGCTTAGATGTCCAACTGTCTTCATCCACCACATATGGACAACCTGTGCTTATGTTTGCATGGTACACTCCATTCTACCATGGTGGCAGAACTTCTAAATGTCAGGTCTTAAAATGCTCTCTATTAAACAGCTGGAATTCTTTTGAAGAAGCAGGGTTGACCTCTCAATGAAGAGAAAGGGGCAACTCAGTTTCCTCTTGAAAGCAGGGTTCTGATGAGCAGTTGTGTTTGGGGGCACGTGTGAACACTCTTCACAGAATAACAATGGCAAGATATCTGCTACCTTTTGAAGAATTAGGTGCACAGCACAGGCTGTGACTGATTCGGTAAAATTCCAGCCTAGTTTATGTCAGAAAAGAGGAAAGGACAGATCTCAGCAGCATTTTTCTAACTTAGCCAGATTTCATTAAATTAATTGATGGATAACTCTTAAGTGATCAATGTAGGCAGTTTGTTAGAAGAAATTCTTTACCAGCAGGAAGTGTACAATTTCAAAATGTCTACAGGCAATTTAGGTGAAGTTCTTTGCAACCGTGAAGTCGTGCACAAAACCTTGCAAAGAGCCAAGCTGTGCCATTCAAGAGAGGTGTGTGCCAACACAGGGTCTCCAGCTGGACAGTGGCGAGGTCTTCTGCTGCTGCAGTCAATTGCTGTCCAGCTGGAGCAAAGAAGGAAAAGTCAGCCTGTTACCGCTTATGACTCCTGATCAGGATTTACTTCTATGACTACATCTTATCCTGGGTTCCAGAGTGAGTTTAAAATTTTTTTTCCACACATATATTCTATTTCCTGGGACGTCCAGGCTGACTAACATTTTCAAAAGACTTTTTTTTTTCTGCTTTAAATCCTTCTCTCCTGAATCGAAGCTATCGGGAAAGGAAGCTAGTCCTGCTAGAACATAATTTGCTACACCGTGGCATTTTTTGCAGAAGGATTATATTTTTATAGCATTGTTCTTTGACATATCTCTCCTGTAAAGTGCATGTAGAAAAAGGAAAAAAAAGGCTTAGTCTTGTAAAATATTGATCAATCTTTCCTCTGTGAGGTAGATGAAGCTATCTGTTCGAATAAGGACCGCTTGCAGGGTCTACTCCTGGACATGTATATTCTCCATCTTCAGTTCACAGTTGGATTGCGGAGTAATGGCTACTTCTTGAGTAAAAGGCTTTTAAGGTTTGAAATTTACCTCAGCACAGAAAAGACCAGTTAGAACCCCTGAGCCCATGAGCTTTCCAAACAAAGAAAGCGCTTTTCTTGCCTGCATTTCCCAGCTTTGAGTATGTATTCTTTCTTAATGTTCACTTCTTCTAGCAAGCAGTGTTTCTTGCCTGAAAGTGAGGCTCACTCTGTTTCTAGGGTTACCAGGAGATTATTAAAAAAGAAACAAAACAAAACCCATAGCAAACAGCAGACCAGACCAGTAGTCAAGTTTCCAGGTCTGTTTTGCAATACAGAACCCAAGGGTTTTTGATAGGGTCTAAATTTGGCAAAATCAGCTTTCCCATCCCTCCCTAACTTTATTTTGCTGTCCTCTAACTATTTTTACTCCAAGTTTCCCTCTGTCTCTGTGGATATAGAGAAAAGATCTATGGATAGGAGTCTGGGAATAGGATAAGAAAAGTAAAACTTCCCACAACAATTTCATGTTGTTCTGCTGAAAACAAAACCAAGAACATATCGCTAGAAATGAGTATTGTATCAGCATAAATGTATGGAGACTATATAATCCATTAATTCATGTTAATGGATAGGTCTAGTATGTTGTCTAACAGACAAAACAAGAACCTGTGGTCTCCTCTGCATTTTTTTTAGTGCATGTGATGTTCTGCTACCATGCACAAGATCATTAGGAGAAG
The DNA here is from genome assembly GCA_025331215.1 of Actenoides lindsayi. Taxonomy (NCBI): domain Eukaryota; kingdom Metazoa; phylum Chordata; class Aves; order Coraciiformes; family Alcedinidae; genus Actenoides; species Actenoides lindsayi. The sequence continues at coordinate 21,877 of WTSP01008252.1, forward strand.
GGTAAGATGCTATTCCACTGTAGCAGTAAAAAAGCTGATGTCAGCTGTCTCAGGTAACTTCAGCTACAGGTCTTCAGGCTGGCAAGTTTTATACACCTCATTTGTAGGCACCCACCATTAGATTCAGGCTACGTATATGAAGCTGAGGAAGGTACAGACACCACTTCTTTAAGAACTTAGGTGCCTAAGCCACATGCATAGACTTCTCCATTCCCTGTAACAGCAATGGAAAGCAGTAAGAGGCAGTTCAGTACATACATATTTAAATCAGGTACCTCACCAATGACTAAACAGCTTTGTTGTGCCTTCTGGAGGCATCCATCCATTTTCCGTTGTCTTAAAGAGAAACTGAGGTTCTGAATCTCTTCAGTAAGGTGTAAAAATTGTTAGATGGGCTCAACAGTCCCCTTCTGCACTAGATTAGTACTTTGGAGGTGTGTTTTTGCTGGGCACTGTGGCTTCAGACAGTAATGTAGCATTCAAGCTACTATGCAGTAATTGTTGGTTTCTTTAAAAAGGCTGTATTTTTAAAAGTAACATCATTATTGGCACTGGCATTTAGAACATCCACCATCACAAGATGATGAAAAAAGATGATGAAAATCATAGTGGCTGGCCACTTGCATAATGTTTTTGTGGCCAGCAGGACTATACTTTGACTTGACTTGAATATAAAATGCATAGAAATACCTACAAGACCTTAGGCACTTCCCTGTGGTTCTAAATACAAGTTAGGATTAAAAACTTCTTTGTGTGCTATCTTTTTATTTTATTGAAAAGATACATTCTGCATTCATAACAAAATGAATGGTTTTCAGCATAAAGTTGGAGAAGTACTTTGTCTCTTCTTAGCAGTATACTGATACTATGCTTTCCACATTATTTCTACCAATGTTTGGGAACATATATTTATTGTGAGAATTTGATTTACTGCCTGAAAGTTTTTAGACTTCAAGAGAAATATAACAACTTTCACCTCCGTAAAGATTTAAAAATAGATTCAACTGATGATGTAGATTTATTAAAAAAAATAATCTGCTGACATTATTACTTCTTTAAAAACCTTAGTTTGTTTCCACTGAAAGATATGCAGGAAATCCATCACTACTTGATATCTGTATAGGATTCTTGCTTGACTGGAGACAAGTCTCCAGCTGCTGTGAGATTTAATAACACCCTGGTTATGATATCATCAAATAGCAAAACCTTCTGGACAGCTGAAACAATTTTTACACTAGTGCTGTAATTAGATACATGGAACTGTCTTGGTACAGAAAATGACTTAAGGCTCAGACAAAATACAATGTACCACTTACCAGCCAAAGGTCAAAGAACTTGCTTCCAAATCCACCAGCCTGTTCTTTAGAAGAATTGTCTGGGAACACTGGGTCTTGGATAGTTCGACTGAAGAGCTCATATGGAAAGACAAAATTACAGTTTCCGACAGAAATATTTTTCTTAAGGTGCTGCCATATTCATACCATAGGCCAGTAGTTCAGTGTTCTTCTCCTAGATGGAAATCATTACCTTAGTTTGGATCCATTGCACAACAGGCAATTTAAGATAACTGTTTTCTGTAGACAAATAGAAGTATTTCACAAGAAACTGCATGCAGAAAAATAAGCTTGTGGCCAGAAAGATTAAAAACATATCTTAATGTCTGGGTTGATTATACCCATTTGATATCCAAGCTCGCTCACTCCATAAGCTCCACATCAAGTGAGTGCAGCATGAGGTCCTTGCAAGCAGGACATGCTTCTCAAAGACTGACGTTTGGTGAACGTGATTCCTTAATTACTGATGGTCCTTAGAATCACAAAATCATAGAATACTTTGTGTTAGAAGGGACCTTAAAATCATCTAGTTTCAACTCTCCTGCAATGGGCAGGAACACTTTCCACTAGACCAGGTTGCTCAAAGCCCCATCCAGACTGGCCTTCTTCATATACATTGGATAAAAGTGTATTGATTCAGCCTGATTAAAGGTACCATTTGGAAGCCGAATTCTTTCAAGACCAAAATGGTGTTACACAGCACTACTATTGGCAAAACTGAATTTGGCACGGAGATAAGAGATTGTATCAGAGATCCTCGGGTGATTTGAAAAATTGAAGATGTAAGACTCGTCAAAGCTGTACATTTTTTAGGAGTTAGATGCTTAAGTGTTTCATTAAAAGACCGGCATCGAAATCTGGTCTTCTAAATTCAGCAGAACAGAGATGCCTATGATATTAGTCTGGGTTTTTAACTGCTACACTAATCAGAAGGGAAGCTATTCAAGCTTTTTACACTCTGCAGTATTATTTTTACTTCGTCAATAGCTACTTGAATGAATGTGAAGTGAGTTAAAGTGATTTGGCTAGGATTCAGTAATTCATGGGAAATACTTAAGATGCAGTCAAGAAGGCTGCAATCAAAATTAATCCACCTAAAATGAAATAAGAAGTGGCAGGAAATGTAGTGTAATAGTGAAGCAAAATAGGAGTGCAAACGATTAACAGGGGGTCTTGAACTAGATAGCTAATTTCTTTGTACAAGGGGGAGTAGTCAGGTTGCCAAGTGAAGACTAAAATCCAACAGCGTTTTAAAATTGATCTTCGTTTTTGTCTGTATGGAGAAAAGCCAACTCCCCTCCATTTAATTTTCTGGAGGATAGAGAACAGGGAGATGGAAGAGAAAGTGATGATTTCACAGAGGATGAATCAAAGAGGTGAGGAATTAAGTTTTGGAGACAGTTCGGCATGCTTTTGAAGGATTGCACTGAGGAACAAAGTGAAATGACAACGTTAAGTACATGAAACACAGGAAGCTTTGGACAGATATCCTTTCTTCTACATTGCACATGACCTGGTGAATTTGTGACATGGTCCCTAATGTGACGTGCAGCATCTGGGGTTTGAGGAGATTCATCAAGTCTCCATGAATTCTTCACTGACCACTTAAATTCACCCTATCTCCCCTATCGTATCCCATCACAGAGATCACGACAGATTCCTGAGTAAACCCAGACTTCTTTGTGCCTCCCAGTGCCTGCTTTTGAGGGACTGGCTGACTGGGAAGAGATGGTGGCCCTGTACCTTAAAGGGAGAGTTTGTATATGGATATGAAAGCTGGACATCCTGGGTGGAAAACTCAGTGCCATAAAACCTAAGTATCATGGTTCGATATCTGACAGCTGCATAATATCAGAGCAGGTTTTTTTTTCCTTTCCCAACCTACCAGCTGTCCAGCTAAAAATGGAAATGATTTATGTTACCCAAAAACTAACAGATTGTCAGGCAATGAAGGAAAGAGTAGTAGAGCCCTACCGTGACTGTGGCACCTTTATAGTGATGAGAAGAGAGAGATCACAAGGATAATCCCTTTGGGGATTGGACGAGATGATCTTCCGAGGTCCTTTCCAATCCCTAATATTCGGTGTGTGATTCTGTGTGGGGGATCAGGGGGATTTCTCTCACCCGAAAGGTTGAGCGCTGTACGCCCAGGCTTGGAAGAGAGCTGGGCTGTGTTTTTAATTGAAATTAAAGAAGAAATGCACTGCCCCAAAGGGTGTATATTTTTCTGATTTCTAACCCGGAGACACACGGTGCAGTGGATTCTATCTGTTCACCGTTACAGCAAACAATCTGATTTCTCTTTGACACAGTATGTGTGTATATTAGTTTCAGGAGGGTAAAAATATAAACTCGCTGGAGTCTTTGATTTCCCTAGGTGATAAAGTTATTCGGAGAATATTAGTTGACAGCTACACCCACCTGCAGCCATCAATTCTGCGAGGGTTGGTACGGGAGTTTAAAATGCCAGTATTCATCTCCTTCTCTCCCCTAAGTCTTCATTATAATGTATCTCACTATTTTTAAGAAACTTTCAGTCTACTTTTTGGCAGATGTGACAGGCGGCTGGAACATTGATACCATCAGCGCTGTTCATCCTACCTCTTCTTCTCACAGCGATGCTTAGCAGATATTAATTAACAGAAATAGGGAAGGTGCAATCAACTTATTTAATGTAGTTAATTAAAAACAACTTGCGAGCTGCTATCAGATAAAATTTGGCTTGTGCAATTGCAGTTCTAAGAATTTTAATGAAAATCTTTTCTCTCTCTCTCTTCTTTTTTTTTTTTTTTTTTTAAACATTAATGTATTTTTCAAAGTTTTCTTTCATTAACCAAAATATTTTAGGGCACATAGGAGGGAAGCTTGAACAAGTCTTATACAGCTTAGCAACATATAAGGACACTCTGTAAATGCAGGGCTTATGTTTTTCAAGGCTCAGTGTTAGGCAGAGGGAGGGACACGGAGGGAGGAAAGACTCTGAATGCTTGTGAGAATTGGGTTGCCTTTTTCTTACATTTGCTTACCTGATAGTATTTATTAGTAACATTAAAAAATATGATTTATAAGATATATTGATGAAACGTTACTTACCATATGCACAAATATGCCACAGGTTAATTAAATCATATGAGTAATTATAAAGAATTGAGCTAAGTGCAGCCAGAGAGTTCAGTGGGGCTAGTAATAAAATCCTTAGCATAGTATTTAATTACATCCTTGTGTGATCCAACATAAAAAAAAAATGGCCTTACAAAGTGATCTAAAGGTCAGGAGATTCAGGCTTCATTCAGGCAGATCAAGAAGTACAGCTAAAATATGGAGGCAGTTTATTAAAATGACTGCTTTAGCTAATCTTGTGTGGTAGGGCTAAAAGAGGGAGATAAACATTTCCGAATGAAATCAGTGACCATTTAAGGGCTTTGCCACTCACCTGCAAACAAACTGAAGCTGAAAGGATATACTTCTAGCCAGCTAAAGGGAAAACGACTGTATGTTTGTCACAAGAGCTTCTTGAGATTTCCTCTCATTTCTCTGCTGAGAGAAATATTTTGAAAGAGCCTAAGTCTTGTTAAAACGCCTCTTGTTTTGGAATTCAAGCTTTTTTATTATTTAAATGGTCAGAAATAAAACGACACGCTTCAAAACTGGAAAAAACAGTCTTCATTGATTAAGAAGATGTGAGCCGTAGGAAATATTTTCTTAGATTCTGAATTTGATCCCTATGCTGAATGCGGGTTGTCTCAAATGAAAAAAAAAAAAAATAAAATAAAATTGAGTGGTTGCTGCTCTCTGCAGGGACATCAGCTTCCAAGATTCCTACCCATTAATGCGTTCTGTTGGATCACAGACCTTTATCTTCCCAGTTGTGGGAACTTTCCTGGTCTGTGAGAGTTAGCCCTTAAATTTCTCAGCGTCCACGAAAGAGCAATGACTTGGCTGAAGACAAGAATTCATGAATTACTTGTTAGCCAATGGAGATTCTGCATAATGTTACAAACTGGAGGACGGTATCTTTTCCATCGAGGAAATATGTTCTGTAGCATGGCATGTACTCAGCTCATTACCTCCTTTCTGCCATGATCTTTGTTTTGCTTATTCCAAGTTTCAGCCCATTAGTGTTCAACTCCAGTACAGTGAGAGTGGGTAGCAGAGCTGGAAGATGATCCGCATAGAAAAGTTACGAGCAAGGATAATAATCACAGAAGAGTTATGAATTTTTACAGTTCACTGTTATAAGCAGGCAAAAGTAAGGCAAATAAATCTCTCTCTCTCTCTTGTAGTTGTATAAGGCAAAAACTCTGTAATTGAAATTGCACTTGTATTGTCCAGAGGGGAAGATAACAGAGGAATTTATGTATTGTTTTATCTCTGCTAATGTGTCTACCTGCTGATAGCTCAGTAGTTTCAAAACATGCAATAGATTTGAAGCCATCATAAAATTTCCATATACTTGTATAGTACTTAATAGTAAATAGATTTTGCGTCATAAAAATCACAAAGGAAAAACAATGACTGCTTCATGGCACAACATGGAAATATGGCAGTTCATTGTACCCAGTTTGTATGGAATGTCAGGAGAGTGGCTCAGGAAGGAGTTTAGAAACAGCTGACAAAAGACAGAGCGTTTAAGTTCCCATAAATATGTACTGCCTATGATAAAATTGTAAGACAAATCTGCAAAGAAATCAGTACAGTTGGTATGGCAGAAGTAGAACAAAATTGTGGACGTAGATGAGTTTGAATTTTTGCTGTAAAAAGGGTGAGAAATGAATTCAGGTTAAGACCAACACTAGGTGTTTGAGAATTGGGGAAAGATTGTTTTCAGTGGAACAGTTCTGAAAAAGGAAAGGAAAGTGAAGAAGGTGGAGCTGGTGAAGTGGAAATTATGAATTCACAAACGGGAGGAGAGGCAAAATAAGATTAGATGCTAGCAGCTTTGTTTCCTTCCCTAAATTTTTTGATACGAAATTAGTACTGAAATGGATCACTAAAATACATCAAAACCCCAGTGTCACCAGGCTCTTGGGAACTGCTTGCTATAGGTAGATGTGTGCAAGTGGGTTCATGTGGGATGATCCTTTTTCTATGCATGTACGTGGACACTACATTGCCGTACTGTGTGCATCAGTTTAACAATTAGCAGAGCCAAGCTGGTTTATAACAGCTGAGAACATGGTCTATCTATACACTGTGCAGTTATGATGTCTGCAATAACTTGATCTGCTTTCGGCATGTTTTAGTTTAGCCAACAAAGCCATGAGAATAAATGCAGAAGTGTATCACCATTGCAGGCTTGGCACTGCAAAGTTCTGTTATATACCTTAGATCATAAATATCTCCTATATTCTAAGCCAATCCCCTTGGACTGATGCAGTATGGCAAAATAAAAAGGACCTTTTTGCATTTTATCTAAAAAGCTAAAAAGAAAAATACAGCATTAATGTTGAATTTTCTGGTTTTAGAGTCAAGAAGTCAATTCTGTAATTTAAGTTATACGTTTGTTTCTTAGATTCTGTCTTGCTACTTTATTGCCTTTGGAAGCAATTTGGAAGTGTTGGGTACATAATAGTCAATAAATCATACTGAAAGAAGAAAAGTATCTTTGTTCTTCAACAAACAGGATAGAGGTTGTAAAATAAAGGCATATTTTTTTCAAGCAACAAACAAACAAACAAAGCCAAAAAAAGTAAATTACAGATTCAGGATCTGATAGAGTCAAGCTGCAATGAGGTTAAATAAGTGAAAAATTATCCACATGTAACTGCCACAAACTGTTGATTTCAGAAACAGACCAGGGCCAAATTCACAACAGACTTCTTTCCATTTACCTCTTATCTTTACATTATGTTATGTCACTGATGAAATACAGCAGCCCATGCAACAGTCATCAGGAAAGCAACATTTTAATTGCAAGCAAATGCAAGCATATTAAATCTTATCTCCAAAGGGCAAATATTTACCAAGAGTTTATGATCACAGATAGACTTGTAGAATAAACAAAGTGTACAGTATCTCCTTGTCTACATATGTATTTGACTTTTTCTTTTCTTCTAATTTAAAAAGCTTTAGACTACTGAATGCAAGTATGGCATTGGCTCAGTGCAAACCTTCATTGCTCTCCAACCCTGCGATGCTAAGGACCACACAAGTGAAAAAAAAAAAAGATGTGTTCTTCTAAGAAAGAAACATTTGTAAAAGAGGCTTCAGGATCTGAAGACTTTATGGGTCTTTGTAACATTTTCAATAAACCACACACATATTTTGAGCTTTATTTCATTAAACGTGATCTGTGGTTTGCTGTGTCTATGTAGATGGTTATATGCATTTCAAGCTGCTACAAGAAATATATGGTTCTTTTGGTCACTCAAATCAGAAACAAAAATTGTACAAAAATTATCTGGTTTTCAAGTTTGTTGAAAATTGTATGACAAAATTATTAGTATTTTGAAGATAGATTTCAGTACTAACTGTCATGTATCATACCCTACATGTTATACAGTACCTAATTTCAGAAAAGATGGAGTATAAAAGAAGGTACAAAGAGAATTAAGTTGTATATTTTAAAAAGCTGGGCTTAACTATCTTGAATTATAAAAGCAACACAAATCAGAATGACAGGAATTTGCGTTACTGCATTTAAAATATTTGGAATAGAAGAAGCTCTTGAGACAGCTGAAACTACATTTATTCCTAATAATCACCACATAGGGTAATCAAATGTTATGGAAAAGAAAACCAGTTTTATAAACCCTACTGATTTACAGGATAATATTTACAAGGTGCTATTAGAGGAATGAGCCTCAGAATTAAAGAACATAAAGGTAATTGCTGTTATGAATTTCAGTGCTTTATCTGAATCCTATAGGTAAATTCTTTTTAAAGGTGGAAAATGACAACTAAAAAGTAGCAATCATGTCTTTGGAGAAAAGACTAATTACTGATCAAGTTTCTAGAATTAAAGCTATCACCAGATTGAAATATTTCTAATCCAGTTTGATATTTGAGGGATAGATGACTCGGGTTCCTACTATTGTTTTATTAGGGAAATAACCTAAAAAGCTGAGGTAAATGAAAATGAGATATTTAGTAACTGATGTAAGCAGAACACTGTCTCCTAAAACTTGGAAATGTGAAGTTGTATGGCCTCACTGACCTTGGCAAGATACTCAGATTAATATTATTTATATGGTCTTTTTTGTTTGATACTGGTACCTAAAGACCAGTCATAGATGATAATAATTGAGTTTGAGAAGGAAACTAAGTACGGTTTACATGTTCTTTGCTCCATCAGCATGTTTATCATTACAAATTTAGTTTGCCATTGGCTGGAGGTTTTTCTTAATGCCCAAAAGAGCTAGAAAAACAGTGAATAAAGAACAAAAACTCTAACACCTTTCAGTATCCTCCCATTGAGGAGGAAGAACCCCTTGCACCTGTACACGTTAGGGGTAGATCTGCTGGAAAGCAGCTCCACAGAGAAGGACCTTGGAGTCCCAGTGGACAATAAGTTCTCCACAGGACAGCAACGTGCCCTGTTGTCCAGGAAGGCCAATGGTGTCCTGGGGTGCATAAAGAAAACTGTGTCCAGCAGATCCAGGGAGGTTCTCCTCACCCCTCTATTCTGCACTAGTGAGACCACAACTGGAGTATTGTGTTCTGTTCTGTGCTCCCCAGTTCAAGAGGGACAGGGAAATACTAGAGAGAATCCCATGGAGAGACCTGTGCAGATAATTAAAGGACTGGAACATCTCTCTGATGAGGAAAGGCTGAGAGCCCTGGGGCTGTTTAGCCTGGAGAAGAGAAGCCTGAAAGGGGATCTTATGAATGTTTACAAAGATCTGAAGGGTGGGGGTCAAGTAGAAGGGGCCAGGCTCTTTCCAGTGGTGCCCTGGGATAGGATGAGAGGTAATGGTCACAAGATGAAACACAGGAAGTTCTGCCTCAAGATGAGGAAAAACTTCTTCCCTGCGAGAGTGACAGAGACTGGACCAGGCTGCCCAGAGAGGTTGTGGAGTCTCCTGCTCTGGAGACTTTCCAGACCCTCCTGGATCTGTTTCTGTGAGGGCTGCCCTGGGTGATCCTGCTTTGGCAGGGTGGTTGGACTCGACGATCTCCAGAGGTCCCATCCAACCTCTACCATTCCATGGTTCTATGAAATTCACCCACTCTCAATATAATACAGTTGGATACTAGTTTACATGCCAAGAAAAGAGAAGTTTTAAGGCTAAACCCCTTTCAACGTACCAGAATCCCAGGATGACTTTCCCTCTCCCTTGGATAGGTTGTGTGATGACTATGCTGAATTCTGATCCTTTCACTCAGAAGAACACCAGACCTTTTAACTCCAATCTTTCTTGGCAATGCCAAATCCGCTCCCTAGAACAGATTGGTGAGACAGATGACTGGTCCAAGTTCTGCTCCTCCATCATAACAGTGACATGATGCAGCTCTAGCCACCTCTCAAATAGAGGCTCTGACAGAAGCTGGTGTGATTTTTCAGAGTTAAGCCCATAATCATTGTGTGATTCAGCGAATGGTGGTGTTCAGAGACTTTGATAGAGCACATGAGAGATCTACAGCACAGAAACAGTGCTAAATGTCCAATCTATAAGACCATTTCCACTTCGGAACCAAAGTGATATCTGAGATACATGTCTTTCAATGATGGGCAGTCATAACTCAAAGGTCACACTGTAACTCTCACATTGTCTCCAATATTTCGCACACATCTTCTGACGGAGTGAAGAACATCTGCCAGTTTCTGCGTGTGTGCCTCCTCCGATTACCTGTTTCTAGTGATGAAAAAGGGGTTAATAACCACCATAAGTTTGCTAGGAGACAGAAGGAAGACAAACATTCTGCTAGCAGTGCTGCTGGATAACGCAAGACTCTAGGGTGTGCTCATGACCCAGAAAGTGGTTTTAGGATAAAGAAATCGAAAAATGAACATGTCAGGATCTCAGGACCTATGGTTTCGCTGCCGGGCAATATTCTCATGATTATGTTCTCACAGTCAGTCAACAAATTGTATTATTACGCAATATGTAGTTAACATAATGGAAGATGCTTCTTTTGTTACACAATCTGTTGACTATCCTGACTCAACGCCTGTGAGGGAGAGAGAGTTAATTTTTCATATCGGCTTCTTCCACAGTGAATCACTGCGAGCAACGAGGAAAGGGAGAGCGCTTTGTGTCTGAACGACCGCAAGCTACAAATACAACCTAAAAATCTTGTCTGTTCTTCCTGTTCCTAGACAAGATTCCTATTCCCTCTCTTTCAAACTGCTGCTGCCTCCAGGAGAATGCCACATGCTGTCTGTGTAACCAGCTGGTCTCGCTGGTCATCGGGCAAGAACAGACAAACGCTCAGCGCACGTTGGTGACCTTAGGAGTTTTCGGCAAGCTTCGTTACTGCTAGATCTCACTCTCCTGCATCATGAGTCACTTCAGACACCTCAGGTCGAGGCGGTGAATCAGCGTAGCTGGCTCCGATCTGGAGCATCCTGCCGGCCAGCTGCTGTGGTGTGATTAACCGAAGGCACTGCCAGCACAGCGGCACCAGGCAGTCTGCTGGTCTTGCAGACCAAGGGTGGCAGTGGTTGTAGCGCTGGAGCAGCCATCCTTCTCTGTCAAGCGGTGTCACTTAAACCACACAAGCTCCCAGATGATGAAAACCAGGCTGCGGTGTTGGAAGGCACGTCGGGTTTGTCACTACTCTTTATCTCCACCTGCTGGGGTTTATTCCAAACGTTCCCCATTCCGACCTCTCTCAGGAGGTGCGAGTACAAAAGCTCTAGCCCTGGTATGCAAATGCCAGCGATAGTTACAATACCGCTTTAGCTACAGGTAGATATTCGTGGATATGGGCAAAAATAATTTGCAACTGTTAGAACGTGTGCAGATGGGCGTTTTCTGAACCAACATGTCAGCTTTCCCTTTGAAAGGAGTTTCAGTTTCTAGCTTTATGTGTTCCTCTTACAAAGTAATAGAAAATAATTGGGATTTATAGCATGAGGAAACCAATTCAAAGTAAAACATACTCATAAGGCAGATTTGCTTTTGTGTTTGAGGAGAATTCCAGTTTCTGCTAGAACAGAATATGATTTAGCACTGCTAACTTTCTCTTTAAATGATAAAAGATAATTCTCATTTATGGATATTTGCAATATTTAAAAAGAAATAGTACACACAATTCAGAATTCTTTCCAATTGTGTATGTTAAGAAAAACTGAAATTTCTGTCTGTATTTAATCAGATCCCAGAACTTGGATAGCTGGATGTACAGGAGTGTCAGTAACGCTAAAAATAAGTAGAAGAAAGAGTTTAATTCATTAATGGGGTTGCTTATCTATGGAACTTTGCGTGAAGAAAAAGTAAACTAAAAGAATTATTTTTTCACATACTCTCACAGGAAGGTATCTGTGGCTTATTTATCTCTTGTACAAAACTAAGTTCCGTTGCATGGGCTCAGTGCTTTTGAATTTGCCATCTTGCTTCGCTCACACGTTTTTTTAGGACACAGTTTTCTCATTGCAGTAAAGGATGCTACAGTGAGGAGATGTTACGTTCATAAAAGAAATGACTTGGTATTAGCGGCGGGGATGAAGAGTAGCTTTCAATGCAAGCTTCATATTTATGGCTAGCTCATTGCTGTGGCATTAATATCAGTAGGTTCAGTCCTTCTTCCTGGATGGGGAGGGCTACGTTTTCTACTTCATGGACCCAGGCGCTAAGCACTAGCCTGTTTTGCAGAATCACTGCAGGCAATATGATGTTGTCCATATTGTGTTTGCAGCTTGACTGGAGGCAAGGGGCGAGTATGAGAAGCTCTCTGACTTCACACAGAAGGGCTCTCATGATGTGGTGTTTCCTTGCCAGCTGTTAGCGTGTTTAGGGGGAACGCAGATGGAATTATGATTAGTGATGTGTTGTGGTTTAGACTCAAGCTCACACGGCTTCTTGCTCACCCCCTGCACCACTGCCCCCCCCCCCCCCCCCGAATGGAAAGGAAAAGTGCAAAAATAAATACAATAACAGTAAACAACTAATACACACAAGAAGAAAGAGCTAATGAAATGAGAAAGGAGACACGGGAGTTTCCAGGTTGTCCCCAGCCACCCTCAAATGCCCGCACCTTGCCCGGCATGTGCCCCCTACACCTATATACTGGGCATGACATCAGTGTGCTACCAAATAACACACTGCCTGGTTGGGTTGTCTCTCCTGACCCCACTTCTAGTGAAAATTAACCCTGTCCTTGGATAACCGATAACCTTGAAAACATGATGGCAAGAATAAATGTATGGATTTCTAAAGCCTAGAAGCATTGCAAAACCAGTATCCTGAATAACCTCTTTCAGTCATGTAAATACTACTGTTTATATATGTTCCAAGTCCTGTAGGAAGTAATCTGAGCTTGGCTCCAAGACTCTTGTAAGGTAATGACATTGGGTTTGGCTTTTTTTTTTTTTTAGCTTGCTTGATAGGAAAGATATCAGGGTACATGCTGAAATAAAAATACTATGTATTTGCTAAGGAGACACAGAGAGCTCTGAATATGGAATCTGATCAAAGATCAACATTAATGGAGAGATCAGGAATACAGATTTTTAAGCAAGGAAGAAGGCAAGTTTTGTGAATTTTTCATCTTTGACAAAAAACCACGAAAAACTTTCATAGAGTTGGAAACACTAAAGATTAGCAGCAAGTGGAAGAGACTCTTTAGAGCTGCATTACGGATTCACTCAGAGACTAGGGTTCAGGAGAGCTTATCAAAAGTTGTTGTCTCTGAATCTGAATCTGCAGTGAATTAAACTCTTTGGAGAACATATTCAGCTAACACAAGCTATATGTTATCAATCAATCAGTTTCTGCATTATACTACAGCATTCACGTATGAGCTACGTATTTTTCACAGCACATCCTTCCTACACTACAGACCATTTCATTTTACTATGATGTATCATTTAAAAAAAGAGAAACTGGAATGTGATGCTACAGAAATTCTATTATCTTAAATGCATTCACATCTGTACAGTGACTAGAGATCTTCAGACAGAAATGTTTAAATAAGTGCAAAAATTTTCAAGTGAAACCACTTTACCCTTTATAAAACACAGTCCCAATTACATAAAAAATAGGAAAAAAAAAATTTCCAATGTATAGATATTTATAATTTCCAGTGATGCTATAACCTTCTTTTCTGATGCATTATAAGGTGCATAAATTGTTTAAAAAACTGTAACAACTACTGTAGGAGTTCTAGAAATATTATTAGTTTAAACATATAGCCTCCGTAGCTTAGACCTTCCTCTTCTACAGGGTCAGACTTTCAATGCAATAATTTCTCAGTCCATAACTGAAAATAAGACTAATCCAATCTACTCAGTTAAATAAAAATCAGAGGATGGATTGAGTTTACTGAACTTAGGCATCTAGGTTTGTTTAAGTTTTGTCTCATGCCTGGCCCTCATTTGACACTCTAGATATGCTATTGTGTCCCTGATGTCTTGTGTCCTGCCTGTAAGATCGTATCCTACAGATGATTTAGAGACTCGCAGGTGACACTTAGACACTCATTTTTAGGCAGCTGAAATCTCTTCTGGGCGCACTGTTAGGCCATCAAGAAAAGAAGGATTCAGTTTATTACAGCTACATTTAGGGCATTGCTTGTAATGTAAAATCCATATACTGTCTACAGAGGTCAGTCGTTCAGTGTAGTTGCCTAGAAATAGTCACCTGGTGACAGCATGAATTGCTTTAGGATATCTCACCTGGCTCCACATTTTCCTCTAGAAGAACATGGCTTTTCTGTGAGTCTTATTTATCAATCCTGCATGTAAATCTTGCATTCTCCAGGGCATCTCCAATTGCACTAGAAATCTATGTTTCAGCAACCTTACCCAGTTCAGATGATCGAATCTGGAGATCCACCCAGCAGATCAAATGTTGGTGTCCACGTGGGGCCCTGAATAGCTCTCCAGAGACACCTGGTAGGCACTTACCTCCAGCTGCCTTCAGCTGTGAGAGAGTCTCACTTCCTGTGTTTCTTTTAGAAGTAATGGGAGGTGGAGAGACAGCTGATCCACAGGACATTTCATCTGTAGGGAACTTAGGTGACTTCATCCTAGCTGGTTAAAATGAGGTGAAATGAATCACAGTCTAATGAACTACACTAGTTGAATTCCTGTTATTTCCTTTCTATCAAGCACTGGGGAAAAGAAGAAAGGTGGGCAGCAAGGAAGGAAAGAGAAGGTGTGTGGGAAAGAGAAAGAAAAAGATAATAAGGGAAAGGAAGAAGGCAAGGAAGACTTCAGACTATGCTAAACATCTCCACACACATGGTTACTCACTCACAAATGCATGCGTAAATATACATCTAAGTGTGTGTATGTATGTTTGTGTGTCTGAAGTTATTGTAAATATAGGAAAGTATCTACTGTTTAGAAACAGAAATAAACTGTCAGATCATTCGGGATGTGAGGAAGCATCGCGCCTGTGTTAGTGTCCTGGGGCTATTTATCTTAAGCTCTTTGTTGAGTAGAAGTCTCCTACTTCCACAAGGAACTAAAGACCACTTATCTAGCTGAGATCTACAATACTACCTATAATGTGCTAATTAGAAGCATTTCAGTGGCAGGAATATGTTTATCACTTGCTAGTCATACTATTGTGCCTATTAATGTTTACTGTTGGTATTTTCTTCTTTCATTATAACATATATATTGATATTAAGGAAAGCAAATTTGTTTTGGTAACTACAACTCTAGAACTAATGAGAATATCTGTGGTGTCTTGAATATGGAAGATACTATAACTAAAGTTTTCAGAACTGGAGTGGAAATTGGCTGAAAAGTAATGCAGAAAAGGCAGATGCAGAAAGACATAAAGATGCAACCTATCCTTCAGCTATGTGTGTACAGAGGTTTACGAGAAGAAGGCTTTGCTGTCCCATCTGTGTACCAGTAGTACTGACAAATTTCCTTCTGTCTTGTAATCCAGACCATGTAGCCTTACAAAGAAATAGTACTGAATTATGACATTTGGGGTCAGTATGTGACAAATGGAAACTGCCTGTAGTCTATCAACATTTCTTTATTTCCCTTATCAATTATAGGCAATTATTCTTTTCAGTTGTTAGATTATTATTGTCTTCCTTGCTTTACTACAGAGCAATCTTAGTGTAGGTATCAAAGGTGATAGGAACATGAGGAAAATAGTAGTAAGGAAACAGTAAGTGCAGATGGTGTCACTTGTTAAAGCAGGGGGGGAAAAAAGAAAAGAAGCCTACAAAACACCTTTGAGACATGCTGGGAACTACAATTTATCTCTCTCCTGATAATCAGGAGCTTTATAGAGAGGTATTGATTTTATGGCAGAGTAAAATTTCTATCCTTCTCCTTCTCAACCTCTCCATGTTCCAGAGGATGCTTTTCTTTCTCTTTTTCCTGGTCTGAAAGTACCTCACCATCTCTCTTGCTTTTCTTTCCTCTTGCTCTAATTACATCTCTCTTCCATAGTCACCAACTATCTTTTCTTCCAAAGGTGGTCTAATTGATACATGTCTAACTAAACTCTGAGCCATTCGTCTCTACTAGTATTTAGTTTTTTAAGTCATTTCAGACCTATAAAAGGGGCTGTGTGCCTGAAAGCATGTCTAATTTCTCCAGCCACACCAGGTGGTAGAATAAAAGGTATGTCTGCCTGCCTACAGACCTTGTCTTGCTTTGTTAGAGGCCTCCTGCAGAGCACCGGTGTGAGTTCACAATTCCCTCTACTTGAACCTGAAGTGCTGGGGAGCAATTTTTTGACAAAGCATTATGACTGAGAACTCCTAGGAGAATGGGGAGGAAAAAAAAAAATCACACACTTTCGTGGACTTGTGCAATGAAGTCTGCAGCTTTTGGCTCGGGGTTTATTTTTCAAGCAAATCTGCAATAGTAATTTCCATTTTGAGTGCTCTCCCAAAGCAATGTAATTATTGGCAGCATTTCAATGTGCATTGAAAACTCCAAGTTGAATTAATATTTTATTAATTTTTGATACTTAAAACCAGAACCTGAAAGGTTATTTGATTGTGGTAGATACAGAAAGTATTACACACCTGAGTTTTTAAAGTCATATGATACATACTCAGACACTATTGTGACCTGTAGTTTTGGAATGTAGAAATGAGCCGTGCAATAATTTTTCAAGTAGTAAATGGTGGGAAGTTGTACTAAAATGATTAAAAAAAAAAAAAAAATAAAAATCAGCCATATGGATAGGCAAACACATAGCGGAAGGCACTGATTCACCCAAATCTGATTCATGCACTTAATGGTTCTGTAGTCACAAAAGTTGTATCAACCAAGGTACTATGTAAAAGAATTGCCATACCATGCCATAATCTGCTGGAAGTCTGATTAAATTCCTTCTGCGAAATGGAGACCCTTCTTTCTTCCAACTTCACTTCTGTATTTTGTATTTTCAGTATGAAAAGTTTTTATTTTGTGAGAGTTCTAGATTTCAGCAAATTGCAATTTCTTAATTTTTTTTTTTTAAATTTTTTTTTTTTTGCTTCCTCCTCCCAGTAAAACTGTGCTTCTCACAATTTCCTACTGATGTAGGAAATCCTACCTGATGTAAACAAGCTCCAAACTACTCTTGTGGTCACATACAGCACACACACACACTTAATGTAGTCTTAAGCTTGTAACTTCTGTATGTGTTACCACAGTGTAAGTACTACAGTGCATTTAAATTAATTACTTTACTCTCACATAGGTACTACTTGGATTCTCTTACCCCAAAAGCATTGGGTACAGAGAGCTATATTGTAGTTTGCTTTCCTGCTACTGACAAGGGAAGAAAATAGTGTTGAAAAATACCAGAAGTAGTAGTAAAGTTTGATTTTAGTTCACAGAGAAAGGAGAAAGATGTATGCACGTGTATGGTTCCAGCCTGGAAGTGTATTTCCTTATCCCTGGGGTGGTCTTTCTGCTGAATTCCACTGATTGTGATTTCTGAATGCCATTTTGGTTTCAATATAAGAAACTTTGAAAAGTTTTGCTTGATTTTAGCACGCAACCCCCCAGTTTTAAGACCTTTGTATAGTGTTATGTGTTGTGGCAAATGTCAGGCAAGCTGGCATTACATTATGCACTGGGCTGTGCTCTGCTCCCAGGCACCTTCCACTACACAAAATAATATCCCCTCTACTATGCAGAAAATTGCAAAAGTTCCCTCGTCTTTAAATGAAACCTGAATTTGGCAGTGACAAACCCAGAATAAGCAATATTAGAAAATAGAGGATTACCACATCCTGGGATGCATCAAAAGAAGCGTGGCAGCAGGTCAAGGGAGGTGATTCTGCCCTTCTACTCCACTCTGGTGAAACCCCACCTGCATTCAGCTCTGGGGCTCCCAACACAAGAAGGATATGAACCTGTTGGAGTTGGTCCAGAGGAGAGCCACAAAGATGATCAAAGGGCTGGAGCACCTCCCCTATGAGGACAGGTTTAGAGAGCTAGGCTTGCTTATCTTGGAGAAGAGAAGGCTTCAGGGAGACCACCTTGTGGCCTTCTAGTACCTTTTTAAAGAGGGTTTACAAGAAAGATATGTCCAGTCTTTTTAGCAGGACCTATAGCAATAAGACAAGGAGTAATGGTTTTAAACTAAAAGAGGGGGGATTTAGACTAGAAATAAAGAAGAAATTTTTTTTGCAATGATGGCAATGAAACACTGGCAGATGTTGCCCAGAGAGGTGGTAGAAGTCCCATCCCTGGAAACCATCAAGGTCAGGTTGGTTGGCTCTCTGAGCAACCTGATCTCATTGCAGATGTCCCTGCTCACTGCAGAGGGCTTGGATGAGATGACCTTTAAAGATGCTTTTCAACCCTCCTGCAGTGTTTATGTTTAGATACAGTCATGAATTAGAAGGATTCTGAGAAGCAATTCATACTCTATAAGGAAAGATGGTAAATATATTTTATTTGCCCAGCAAATTGCAGAGAAGGTATACAATGGCAATCTGAAGTAAATTATCTGTCCACATTCCTCAAGATGCTGAGCAGCATGCTCTGAAGTGAGAATATTGAGCTTCTTTGAGTATTTTGCTTCGTATTCCTTCTTTCTTGTTTTAATATGTTAAACTTTGTCCAGCATAATTCACACAGTAGGTTACACAGATTAGGATCTTTAAATATTTTCACAGGACTAGAGGGAGAAAGATAAGTCAGGTTGGCTGATAAGAAATCACATTTCAGATGCCAGAAAAGATTAGGACATGATGAAGTATGATGGAATGGAAAATTAATTTAGTGGCATTACGCTAGTTTTAAAGAACAGGTTAAGGAAAAAGTACATTAATCTTGAAAATAAAGCCTTCATTTCACAAGTTGCATACATTTGTATAGAGTTTTATGCCTTATCCTACTTTGGGTTTCATATGTAAAATACAAATTGACTTTGACTCCCGTGTAGTTTTCAGTGTTAGAGAATTGTTTTCTGCTCCCACTCTCCATTACTTTACATTTGCTTATATTTGCTTGCTTTGTATGTATGGTTTGGACATCTGCATGTGAAGGTCCAGAAGTCACTTGTATGTTTTTTTGTAAATCAAAGACTCTGTCATAGGCTTTGGCTCATAGGATTCCTGATTAGGAATTGACAGAGGGGTACTAGAAGTCTTGTTATGTGCTCTGAAGGCTTGGGAATGCAATCAGGCCACCAGCCAAATAATTTTTGCCTAGAACTTCAGCAAATGTGAGGGTAAAAAAAAAAAAAGAGAATCTAGTTGTTATTGCCAACTATTGATGCATTCATTTGCCCAGAGTATATTACCTGTCACCATTACTATTAATCCAATGAATGTACCTACCTTTAATTAAATCTAAGGTCCTATAGGTTTGCTCCTTTGCAAAAGAATAATGTAAACCATACTTTTTTTGTATATCAACTCGCTTTTCCTGGTATTGAAATGCAGCACTTCCTAGCACAAGTAACTTCTTATTGTCATCCACCAGAAAAAAAAAAAAAAAAAAAAAAAAAAAAAAAAAAAAAAAAAAAAGAAAAAAAAAGCAACAAAAACGAAAAAAAAAAAAAGATC
>WTSP01008253.1:0-13124 GCA_025331215.1 Actenoides lindsayi
CCCCTGTGCTGCTTGCAAGCAGTGTTGCTTAGGGAACTGTTGTGAAATGGATTCCTGGCATACCAGTTGCACACTACCCCTGAAAGTTTCTCTGCTGTTACACCTTTCCTTATGTGTGAATGATGCTGCAGCCTTAGTATGATTTTAATTTTTAAGTCACCCCTAGTCATCATTCCACACAGTGAGGCATGAAAAATAATCGAAGAAACATCTCTCTTAGCTATATTTACAAAATCCTAAGTGTTAGGATTCTTTTAATGTCATTCATCTGGACGTACTGCAGATCCCTGATCAGAAGGCTCCTTCTATTGTTGTAGTCTGTGTCTCCGCTTAAAAACTCTTCTGGCATACCTGTGTTAGCATAACGTACACGTGAGAAGCTCAGGGGTTTTGAATGTGATGTTTTCCAAAATATATGCCCTCACTGTGCAAAAGGTGGAGACCATGAAACACAGCATTACGTTTCTAAATTAAGAGAGTGCATACTTATTAATGATTCACTGCTTACTTAATTTTAACGGCAAAAGGATTTTTTGTTTGGTTTGTTTGGGTTTTTTTCCTCTACACTTCAGAAAGTGCAGTTCATTTACACGTTGAGTGGGTGTGTTATCGTCTCCAACTTTTTCACCCTCAAGAAGCTTAAAGTGAAAATCTCCCTGTCCCTAATCCTTAATGTCAAAAGCTCTGGGGAAAGAGTAGTGTGGGCAGATCCGTAACAACTCTGCGTAAGTCAATCATTTAAAGAACAGATAAAAAGGAGTTTAAAAACATGACGTTCTCTAAATGTTCTTTTTTTTTTTTTCCATTTAGACACACTCTTTAATAGAACAGAAATTAATGTTCGTATGAATATCTTGAGTATTCTACTGAAACCCAAGTTACTCTCAAGTTTGCTTTTATCTCCGCTACTACTTTTATGTAATTGTATGGAGGTATCTAACTCATCTCTCTTTTCTTTTTTTTTTTTTTGTTTTTTTTTCCCCCCACCCTAGTTAATGGTCTAATGACGCTTGGATTTGCAGGTGAGCATTACTTCTAAAATTCAAACTTCTGTTTCTGTTTTGTAGCCATTTGAGAACTGCTTCCATCCTCATCTCATTGCAATTGGTCAACCATGATGCTTGCAGCTTTTTTTTTTTTTTTTTTCAACTAGGCTTGTCCATCATCTGTATGAACAGAGAGTGTTTTAGTGTTTTGTAAAGGTCAGTCTCATTAGTAATGATAAAATGGTGGAATCGTGCACAATTTTGAACCCCTTTGGCCAGGGATTTAGACAGAAACTCTCGTGTTGTCAGATTGTTCCTGTCAGTTGAGTCTATCAAAGCTTTTTCTATAACTGCAAAATACTGAAGTTCCAAAGAGAGACAATAAAAAACACTAAGGCCATGGAAAATACATTTAAACACTCAGTTGGAACTGTAGTAAATTGTCAACACATGCAGTGTAATGGAGGAGAAATTTGTATTCTGTTGGATTTACAGGGTTACAAATCAAGTGATAGGTGTCTGTTTAGAATACTCTGCCAAGGAAGGCAGCTTCACTTAACTTTTGTCCAAGCATCAATGAAAGAATTAAGTTGCCAGCTATACAGTTTTCATCTCTGGGTTTGAATTCTGCCCAGCTTTAGTGTTCATTTGCAGGTATAACTGTGGAACCTGTAACTTAAAACTGCTGCAGCTGCCAGATGCATTTGTGGGAACACTTACTTAGGCAGGGTTCATGCTGCCATGCTAAGTTTCCAAAGACAAAACTATGCTGCCCTTTTTTTGTAACTTTAACCATTTCAATAATCAATAATCACAATAATCAATAATAAACAATAATCACTGGTGATTAATTGTAGTTCTGATTTTTTGTCTGACGTGGATAAAGTCTTAGTGTCAGTTCTAAGACCTCTGACAATCAGACATGACAAAGGAGGTAGGGTTGGGTCCCAGTGTGTCAACTCTACACATGGAGAGATTTGGTCTATATAAAATAGTAGTCTTAGGCTCTCAGGTGCAGCATGGGCTGTCCAGTTATGATCCTGATGCCCTTGGAAAATATATGAAAGCCAAGTATTTCTTTGGTCAAATGTGATGTCTGTCTTTTGTTTGGCTCGTGGTGTTACTCAGTGTCTTCCCCAGCTAGGGAGTTGGCTGTGATAGGTGGGTAGATAGATAGATAGATAGATAGATAGATAGATAGATAGATAGATAGATAGATAGCTGCTCCTGCAAGGTTCTGAAGGAGCCGTCTCTTTTGAGGCTGAGACAGTGTGTGATGTGAGGCTTAAATCTTGCTTTAGGTTTTGTTTTGTTTGATTGGGTTTTTTTGTACTAAATAGTATGGCTGTTCCTTACTGTGCTCTGTTGAGAGAGGGCTGCACCTGACTGCTCAGTGAGCAGAGGCTTTGCGTGCCTTTGGCCTCACCTCACCTGGCAGCGTGTTTGGCTGTCACCACACAAAATTAGAACCACCAACTCTTTTCAGCAATGTTGGGATCCTGCTGTCCATGTAACTCATAGAAAGAAAAGAAATACCTCCTCTCCCTGCTGTAAATAATGTCTCGGTGAAAATGTAGGCTTAGAAGATAAAGGTGCAAGACCTGAATCTACTTAGACAACCTTCTCCTATGATTAAAGAAGGACAAAGTGGTCTGTTCTAGGCTTTTTTCTTAAAAAAACTTGTTCCTCCCAAGTTCTCAGGAGGGTTTGTTAGGCTTGCAATTTTTATTCAGGTAAGTCTTTTTCTTAGAGTTGTGCTGCCCTAAAGAGAAGAAATCACACTGCTGGGGTTTTTTTCCTGACTAATTTAGGCATTTGTATTAAATATGTTGACATACATGTGCTTACAGGCAATTTTAAATGTTGTACAAAATGTATGCATTTTGTATACAGAGCAATCAAAATAGTGGCAATTATAAAGGTAAGGCAAGACATGCTGAACCACTTAATCAAAACAAAACGTTCCATTCTTATCAAAAGCAAATGCTTTTAGTTAGTCTGAACAGAATTTTTTCAGAATTTTAATTCTTTTAAGAAGTATGAAAGTTCTACCTCTGTATTCCAATGCAGGCATGGGCTAAATGAGGAAAAAAAACCTTTTACTATAAATATTGTGTCTTTACATATTGCAGAAGATGCAGGCTTGTTCAAGTGAAGGTTAACTCTTTCTTTGCAAGTAGTTGTATGGTGTAGTGTCAACATCTGGTAATAGATAATTCCTTCAGTTGATATACTAAAGAAAAAGCTAATTTTGACTGTGGGAATTCAAGCCCTTTAGCTGATAAGGTATATGAATGTTTCTGATGTTGAATTTCATTTACAATCTTATAAGTAGTTGAATGGGATTTATCTCTCTAAGCTTGAGAAGTGCTTTTTACACTGAAGTATATGATCAGTAACTCCATTAGATTTTAACTAAAATTGCGAATGGAAAGTATTAAGTTAGCGTGAATAGAAGCTAAGTAAGATTAGAAAAGTGACTATGTAGGTTCCTCTATGCTAGGTCTAAAAGATGACACTGTAGTAACCTATAGTATTTTATACTAAGTTACATTTGTAATAAATTCATGTGAAGGTGTATTTTATCTATTTTCTAAAATTGCTTAGAAAGTTGCATGTTAGATTTACAGCTATGTAAGTGCAAGCAGAATTATGTGAAGGAGTTTGAGTGATATGTTCATGCTGCTTTTAATGTTTGAGATTTAAGGTGCTTTCTGATTTTTACCTAGGTGCATGTCAACAGCCTAACCTCTGCAATGAATCTCTTATGTTAGAAAAGTTGCCTGCCTGTGGAAAATCCTTTGAAGAGATGATGAAGAAAGTGGACACTAAAAAATGGTGCAACCTGACAGAATTTATCATGTAAGAGTTAGTTTTGGCTTTGATGGTTCTCGACTTTATAATGGTGTTTGTTGTTTAAAAAAAGGATCACCTCACATACCAAGAACACTGTAATGCCTGCATCCCTAATAAAGCCCTAATGCATGTAAAATGATTGTGTGCCAGATAAATGGAAATCCTCCTGTATTTGGATGCCAGTTGCAGAGACCTAAGCTGCATGCAACATCCCTGCAATGTGTGCACATAGACCTAGCCCTTAACTCGAAGCGCGCACAGAATAGCGCGCTTGAATTAAAATGAACCAGTGGGCTAATCAATACCAGCTACTATTGCTTTTACCTCAGGCAGTTGTGTTTATATTCAGTCTATATTTCTGTGTGATTTAGGCAAAAGTTACTAAAATCAAAATTATTTTTTTTTTCTGTGAAACCACTAAAGCTATGTGCTTTCAGAATCACTCCATTCTGTTTTTCTTTGTTGGTAGCAATGCAGTTCCCTCCTCTGAATATTAATTCTTTTTTTCTCCATTAAGATGACAGTAACACTTCTGAGATACAGTTTCAGATTTCTGTGAAATCACCGTGTTCATATGAAAATGGTCTGTCCTGTTGAAACTGCTGCAGTTTGTTCCTTTGCATGTCAGATAGCATGGAGAGAGTGAGCATGATCCATTTTGTTTCGATGACTGAAATACTGCAAGACTCGCAGTAGTGAGGGAGGAGTTTTTATTTCCTTAACTCTGTTCCTGTTGTGTTGTTTCTGGAGATATTTAAACATCTCGCTATGAAGCTGCAAACTTAAAACTCTGCCCTGAAGGAAACTCACGTGACTTGCGTACTTGGTGTCATTTTTGGCTTTGTGGAGCACCTGCTTCTTCAGAGCATGTCTGCTCATGCATGATGCTTGGTTTCTGGAAGCACTGTTGTGTGCCCTCTACACCAACTGAAATCAGAGGAAACTGCAGGTTTTCAGCATTACAGAAAATGAGATTTAGGTGAATTAGCTGTAAGGTGGTGCAAACCAGCCTGAAGCATAATATCCTCCTGGGTTTGAAACTGCACTGGTGCTGTGTTGAGGGCTGGCAGGGTAGCAACAAGCTACCTAGATGTGGTCATCTGTTACAGCATCATTTAACCCCAGATGTGTTCTTGTCTCATGTGATCTTTGGTCCTGCCTCGTATTTAGTATCACTTCATGTGATGCAAGATTTTGCAGTCACCTTACGCAAGATTTAGCTAACTGGTCACCAATAGACACAGTAGCAGAGCAGTCCAACATTTTATTATCTATGCTGCAGCAGTTCCCCATGTTTCTCTTACTGCTGATACCCGTGTTGAGATGTCCCACCTGTTGATGATGTTTCATAATCTGACAGCATATTAACAGCTTAGATGCTCTTCCTTTGCAGCACTTTTATTTGTAGGCCTTACGTGACTTTACAGCCTTGCAAACTTAAAAGGTAGATTCTTAAAACTCTTGGCACTGGAGTGAAAGATCCATTAATGCAAATCTTTCCAACCATTGGGAAGAGCAATAGAAGGTAAGGTCTTCTTATCTAGGTGGCAGAAATTGCATTCAAATCTAAGAAAGAAATATGCACATACAAAGGAAAAGAAAATCCTTGCAATGCAGGTACTGCTAAATTTATTTAAATTCATTACCTGTGCATTCTGGGGCAAAAATTATAATTTTGCAGCTCATCTAGGTACGAGTTGTTTTAATTGTTTTGAAGAAGCACTATGTTTTTTTTCTCAATTTGATCTTTGTTACAGTTGTATTATAACCAGAAAACTGAGTTGTTAATATTATGTTCATATATTGGTAAGTGTCTAGTGGGACTGCTTGCAGTAGAGAAAGGTGCCTACAGGCGTCATGATGTTAGACTCTGCTTTTGTTGATGCAGGTGAAGAAACTGGCAGTTTTTCACAAGCCTTGTGCTAAAGTTTCTTCAAGAGTTTAAATATTTTGGTGCAAGGTTTTTCCAAGGTTTGGAGGTGACTGAAGTCCGAGTAATTCTGACTTTCGAGTTAAGAATCCCCCTTGCTTTCATCCTTCCCAGTTGTGCTTCCCTGTGATGTCAGTGTCATTCCCTGTACAAGGAAATTCCTGCCTATGTATGGAGACTGTTTTGTCTGAAGAAATTGGTCAGTCTAAAGCTTTGCTCATTTTTCCCCATTTCTCCAGAATTACAGTGTCTTCCAAAGAAAAATCTTACACATTTTTACTTAATGCACAATTTTGTAAAACTTTCTATCACTTGTATTTCAAGTTCTAGCTTGGGAGAGAGGGAGGAATTTATTTCCTGAATCAAGTATTAATCAGTCATTACTCATCTGATTACAGAGTTATCTGAAGGGTTCATTGCAACGGAAAAAACCCCACATTCACATTTACCTTTAAGAATTTTACTCCTTGGAGAACAGACACTGTGATTTGACATCATGCTTTATATATAGAAGTATATAGGCTTATTTCTTCCAACTTCTTGGAGGAACCCTGATGGATGGGACTGAAACACTTCTTTATTTGGAGTATTCTAACAAATTAAGGAAAAAATGGTATTTCTATCCATAGTCACTTAAAAGTCAGATATTTAAATATGGTAGCATTAGTTCTACCTTGATTTTTACATCAGGCCTCCAGCAGTAAAAGTTAGTCAACCTGGATCAGATAGTGGGTTAAAACTGAGTTTTGTGTGAAGGAAACTGATTATTCATACACTTTTCATTTACAGAGATTTTGCAAAGTTTGGCTTTCTATCTTATATCAAAATGTAGTTATTTATGAAAATCTGCTTTGTTTCTAAATTCTGTTTTAAGGAGCATTTTTTAGCTCTTCATGTTAAACGGCTGTCCTTGGTTATGGGATTATAAATAGCAGTTATCTGCATTGCTCCCCCATTTGGCCAACCAGCTGAGTGAGAGATTTGTTGCAGCAATTTGCTGTAACTTAGTTATACTGTAAGATTTTCTGACAGCTCCACTACTGTTTTCTTATCTTTATTCTTCATGAACTTGTATTCTTTCAAAAGCAGTCTTTTGGCTGATTTTAAACAGATGAGGCTCTCATGTGGCAGCTGGTACTGGAAATCAGGATAAGAGTTGTAGCCTCCACAGCCAATCTTGCTCTTGCTGAAAATGTTTGATGAGTGCATATAAACCGTAAAACTTCAGGTGAAGTTTTACAGAAGCACTATCAGGAGAAAGTTTCTCTCTTATTTTTCATATTTTTCTGTGACGATTCATACACAAGTACGGATACAAATACTCTGGATAAGATTCTCCAAAGGTGTTTGAAAGCTTAAATATGATGAGGGATCCAGGTAGGACTTTAAAATATTTTAAAGTTATTTAGACACTGTGGGGTTCGATGGTTCATGCTTTGGACATCAGAACATGGAGGACAACCAGAAATACCTTACAAGAAAGGTGAAAAGTTAAAAAACCCCATCTGGAGACATTCATTGACATAAGAAGAGGTTATCAGCTGTTCACCATCTTGCTGATACTTTAAGGCTATTCAGAGGGAGCCCTAAAGATGAAAATGTGGCTGAAATTATTATTGTACAGGAAGTTATGGTAGATGGTAGGTGAACAAGCAGAGACTGAAGTGTGGGTGAAAGCTACGTGGGGAGTTAACAAAAGCAAATAGACTTCTTGTTCTCCAGAAGACTGGAAATTGCAGAAAGCTTTTTATTCTTAATGTGTAATACTTTGGGTTTTTTTAAATGCATATGTAGACTAACGTATATTTTTGTATTTTATTATCTAATGTACAATAACATATAAAAACATACATATTATATTTCTGTATTATAGTCTTAATATTTAGCAACCACAGCTAAATATCTAAAATCTACTTGGTTACAAGGATAGTCAAGAAGCCAGGTATGGCTAATGCCTTAAGAAAGAGCCCAGATGAAGGTGGGAGTACCCAGAGCTGTCTTGCATGAAGCTGAAAAAATGTTGCTTAATGTAGTTGTGTAGGTAGCTTTTTATTCTTAGCTAATGAAAGGGTTTTCTAAATACTTCTAACGAGCTCCTGTAAACAATTTATCTAGAACAAACAGTTCCTAAACAAATCTCAGTGTCTCTTCCAGCACTAACCCCTGTAGAAATATGGGACTGACATGTGCTCATGATGGTTCTCAGTGACTCGTTAAGCTTTTGGCCTGCTCCCAAGCATAGGTGTCTCCTCTTTTTTGCATCCCCATTTTCCAAATGTTTCTGAGTATACTTATTAGCATTTCAGTAATTTTGAACCCAGGGAGATGGCTGTGACCATCTGGTCTGCACTGTGGAATAATACAGACTATGCAATGTGCCCAGGAGTCACTATTTAAAACCCCGTAAGAGTGAGTGTCTTATGGGAATGCATCAACTCTTCATTTAAAAACGATCAAATGAGTATTACTCCATTACATCTGTTGACAAACCCTGTTCCAAAGGGTTCACTGTTCATACTTGGAGGAAAATGCATCTTTTCTTATCAGCTTTCCTGACTCCAGTTCCCAGCAATTATACCTTCTTACATATTTTTCCTGATACAGTAAAATTCCTTGTGTTAGAAATCCTTTTGTCCTGAATTAAATAGAAGCAAGTCACTTTTAAGTCACCTCTCTTTTCTTTTTTTTTTTGTAAATTAAGATAAAACTTTTAAAGCCTGTCATGATAATGCATGTATGTCAGACTTCTTAAACCCTTTGCAACTTTTGTCAGTTTTTCTTTGGAGAGTTAATTCCAGTCTAGAATGGATCATTTCACCCAGCAGTAATTTTCATGTTGCTATGTACAGGCTCCCTATTTTTTCCTCTAATCCTATTGTGTATTCAGCAATTTTCTTGTGCCAAAATATTTGTGTATTGCATTAATACTCCTAGCTACCTAAAAATTCCAGGAGTATGTGCCTTAGAAGCTGTACATGATTTTAAGTCTCTTTCAGAGGGATTTGTGTGATGTGCATTATTTGTTTCTGGAACTATCATCTTACATTCACCAGTGTTAAAATGCATAGGATGTAAGTAAGTCCACATTTGTAAGTGATCCAAATCAGTCTGTGTAGCTACACCAGCATCTTCTGCTCCTCCTTCACCATTCACTATTCTAATTGCATACATAAGCAAAATTAATTTGTTTGCTTCACTTTGTTGGTTAAGATATTGGGCCAGAGCTTTGGCAGCTGCCCTCCATGAATGGTAATTGTTTATCGTTGGTTTTCCAGTTGCATTTATTATTAATTCAAGGGCTACTATGATTTTTGATGGTTTGGTTTTTTTTTTTAATCAGAATGTTTTAAAAGTTTGATAAAACATTCAGTCTGTAAACATAAATGAATGAAATACAGTGACCCTAAGGAAGCATGGGGTTTCTGCTCACATGTAAGTCCCAGAAGATAAATTTGAAAAACCCATTAAAAATGTTTTGGACTCCATGTATGCATTTCTGGTTTATTGGCTACTGTGAGAACAAACACTATAAAAGTAAGAAATACCAATCTATATGATATGTCAGTATGAAAATCTTTAGTACCAATGTGTACCAAAAAAAGGAACATATATGAAGAGCTTTGGTAAAATAGAAACTTTTACTTAGTATATATCTTGTTAGATTAACTTCATTCTTTGTTGTTGGTTAATCTTGTGTTGCATTCCTTATAGACAGAGTTATACTACATTTTTTCTATTAAGAGCATCCAGTAACTCCACTCAAAGACAGCAGTTAAAAAAACCTGTCCAAATTGAACTGTAGTGTAGAACAATCCAGTCAGCTATGTCTCATTACATTTAAAAATAATTTTCAATGGTAGCAACAGAGTTAACAGCATGGCACTCTGACATTCATGTACTCTTTGTTGACATTCAGCCAAGCACCTCCTCTGTTTAGAAGTATGTGTATCTCCTTATCATTGATTTGGACTTGTTTAAGTTTTCCTGCAATAAAAATTCTTAGGTGGTATATATATACAGAGAAATAATCAAGGGGTAACTATCAGAGAAATGAAGTTAACCATTACATAGATATTTAGTTATAGGCCATCCTTTCTTTGATTGAAACGTTAAGAGTTGATGCTTAATTTACTTGTCTGATGGAAGAATCCTGGTTTAGGCAGAAGATGCATATTGTGTGTCTGGGGCACTGGGCAGCAAATGCCACTAAAGAATGCAACCCTGTTGCCATCACTCAGGAAAGTGTATCAGGAAATCAAAACAAGGGCAAGATACTGCATGGTTCTGGATAGGGAAAGTCACAGTGCAAAGAGCAGTACGTG
The DNA here is from genome assembly GCA_025331215.1 of Actenoides lindsayi. Taxonomy (NCBI): domain Eukaryota; kingdom Metazoa; phylum Chordata; class Aves; order Coraciiformes; family Alcedinidae; genus Actenoides; species Actenoides lindsayi. The sequence continues at coordinate 10,095 of WTSP01008253.1, forward strand.
TCTTTAGCTGAACACTTACTCAGTTTTATCCTTCCGTATCTTGGCATTCCAACAGTCCTCTCATAAACTGAGTCTTCACATAGGCGTGTCAGTTGTCTAAGGAGCACATCCCCAAACTAATTTCTCGTGGATCCAAAGCAAACTACAGAATGCTTTGCTTTAGCTGAATCAAGAAATGAAATAGCAGTTGATAATATAATATTCAAAAGATAGTGCTGCTAGGTTTTATCAGTGTTTGAGACAACTAAACATTTTCTGAGGGGACAGACCAGCCTCTGTGACATTTATTTGGTGTTAGACTGAAATTGAGAAGTGTTAGGGCTTGTTTGTTATCTTTGATCTAGTCAGGTGTCATGTATTTCAGTGTAAGGCATTCTGTTACTTCAAGTCAATATTACCGTTGAAGCAGTCATCTCAGAAATGTGTAAAGTCACATACCTGCTACCCTGGGAGCATCCAAGCAATCCTTCTGTGTTTGCTAGGCTGTGGATTGAGAGGCTGAGGGTGAAATGGCAATTTGTGTTTTGGAACAGAGCTCTAGCAGAGTAGCGTATGTAATGAGATGTGGCTTCTCTGTTTCAGCAAAGGCATTGTTTGTGTCACACTTCTTTCTGTGGTCTCTACAGTTCTTCTTACCTCATCAAGCCTGCCTTCGCAGCCCACAGAGCCTGTAATTTGCTGTGAGGCAGTGGCTGTGTGGCACTGCTCTGTGGCATCTAGAAGATACTGCAGTTTTGAGTTTTCCAAAGCTTTAAATTTGTGTCCTTACCACAACAGGAGAGGGCAAAATTTGCTTTAACTATATATCTGAAGTTGATTGATTGCATGTATCTGGTGGAATTCTCTTCTTTGCTGTGAGCCTGGTCCAAGGTCTGTCCCCACACTGAACAAAAGACTGCTCTAAACAGAAGCAATAGGCTTCAGTCCCATTTAAAGTGATGAAGGAGGTCCACCCATGTTCTGTACAGATGTTGAAGATTTGAATAAGGAATTAAGGAAAAAAGATGTTCATGACTAGTGCCAAATTTGATCTAACCTTCTGGAAAATAATCCTAAAGCTGTTGCTCAATTTTAAAGTCAATGGGAGTTTTGCCTGTTACAGTTTGGCCCAATTAAACTAATCATAAAAGTGCCTAGTTTCAAAAAAAACAAAGTAAAAATAATAAAGCAAAGAAAGCCAGATGTCATTAAGATAAATGGGGAAACAAAGTGTGGAAGAAACATGTGCAATCCAAGATTAAATTATATGCCCCCAGTTCTGAATGCTTGGATCTGCAAATTTATGCTGGTTCTGTGTGTAAGAGCCCTGCAAATGTAGTCATTTCATTGGCTGCTTGTCTGGTTTTTTTCCATTTTCCCTACTGACTGCTGCAGGAAGTCTGATCTTGATACTGATCAGTGATTGCATCCAGCTGTTAACATCAAAACATCTGTAGAAGAGGTATGTACTGTGACAATCTCACAGAAACCACTGGGTTTGTCTTGCAGCTAAGGTGAGGCACTCGTTTGTGTGAGCTAATTCATTCCCACAGTAATATGTCTCACAATTAGAAAGTTGACAATGTTTTGTATGTGATTTTTTTTGTTTGGTTGTTTTTTTGTTTTTGTTTTTGTTTTTTTTTTCCACATGAAAGACGAACTGGAGTTACCTGGAGCTGAACCTTTGAGTGGCCAATCCATATGCAAGCTTTAGATCCAGAGTGGTACTGATTAAAAGGGAGTCCCACTCTTCTTCAGCTGTGCCATGTAAGACTGTGGGTGTGTGTCTGTCTTAGGGGTTTATATCCTGATAGACTAGAGCAGTACATTGGTTATGCTTTATCTTGGGCAAAGTCATGCGTAAGAATGTGCTTGCATAAGAAAAGGTCACTGTATTGCTGCTTGCTCTCCAGATTATCTTCTGCAGTGTTTTTGAGTAACGTTCTGTATGTGTCTGAAGAGTGATTCTCTTTTTTTTTTCCTCTGAAGATTTACAGTGGAAGGGAATCAAAATTCCTTATTTAGCCTGTTGTAACCTTTCCCAGTTTTCTCAGCCTAGATTTTGTAGAAGAAAATAATCTTTATCAGCTTAGTATCTCTGTGAAGAAAGGTTGAAGAAACCTTTGTGGCCTCGAGTTAGTGTAAGTTATTTATCATTAAGTGTTGATGCACTATATAGATAATTAGGAATTGCTGTGATAGATGCTAACATTTTATACTTATGTAGGGTGCTCTTCCTTTGGGCTTTCCATACAGATACAGTTGCTGCTTTTTCTTTTTTTTTAAGTTCTAAGTGAAGTGCAGATAATGCTAGTATTTCATCCTTTCTACCCCTGCATTTCTTTCACCTCTTCAAATACCAAAATTTATGAGTAATTTTGCATCTTTCTAGAAACTCCTGGAGGTCATGGCAGCAGTGGCAAAACCAAACTGGTACTAATTACCCCCAAGAACCCAGGTCTTTCTGTGACTTATGCCTTTCTTTTCAAAAGCGAAGAAAAGTAGCTTATAAATTGGGTAGGTGCAAGCAGCTAAAGCAGGGGAAAAGAGTGTTATATTTGAGCAGTTGTGTTGCCATCATGCTGGTAGCCAATAGTGGCCATTTTTCACTGCAGAAGTAATAATGTTTCCAGTTTTTTAAATAACGGATGGCAAAGAAAAGAACCCTACAGTTTATACAATCTCACCATATTGCCAGATGCAGGGCTGTGCTAGAAGTATGTATGTTTCCTTGCTGTTTGGTGTTAGCTGTTCTAGCCACAAAATCGCTGGGAGGTTAATGCAAAGGCACAATTTTTCCCTGAATGAGGCTGTATTGTAGTATCTTTAAGAGGAACTGCGTTGCAGGTGAATCTCCATTACCTTCATATTAAAATTTACTAGCTTTGGTTTGTATTGTGTAGATAAGAGTGTGTCCTGATGAATGTGAGTAAAGGTTTGAATTCAGAGACCAGTCTTCCACATCAGGCAGCTTCCTTCTACAGGCAGCTGGAAGTAGCCTCGAAATCACAGGCTCTGGTTGTCATGGGGGACTTCAATTACCCTGACATT